>BQNB010128677.1:0-13884 GCA_026074375.1 Tanacetum coccineum
GTTATCCAACACTTCAAATCACCTTGAAGTATCTTAGATATGATGTGAGAGTACTTGTATGATCTTATAAAATCAAAGTATGGATTTGTTTGTGAGGCTATTTTGAGTCGTGAGCTTAGGAGAGACAAGAGAAAAGTTTTTGTGATTTTTGGCTAAGTGTTTATGAAAGTAAGAGTGAGTGCATGCTATTTATAGTGAAAATATCTAATTAACCTAACCATGATCACTTTCTAACCCTTGCACAACGTTAATTAGTCAAGTGGTTCATGGTGTAAGAGTTGGTTCCCTATGATCTTTCTTAACTTTGATATTTTGAGCAAGTTGATATAAAGTTGATAATTCTTTGTCCTGTCCTTAAAAATTCGGCCACATAGGCTCCCATGTGATGTTATATTGATTATT
The DNA here is from genome assembly GCA_026074375.1 of Tanacetum coccineum. Lineage (NCBI taxonomy): Eukaryota > Viridiplantae > Streptophyta > Magnoliopsida > Asterales > Asteraceae > Tanacetum > Tanacetum coccineum. Next base: position 403 of record BQNB010128677.1, read on the forward strand.
TTGGGTATTAGGTATAATCGTGGGTATTCGTTGAAGAGTAGTTAGGTTTTGGTGCTTTCGGGAATGCCGAAACGCGTTTAATTGTTTAATGCGCGTTTAATTTTTAGCCAATAAAAATAAGATGAACAAAGTTATTAATTATCCTCATAATAATAATATAACACTTGCTTGATGTAAACATTTAATTGTTTAATGCCCGTTTACATTGAATGATCATTTTTAGTTTACGCGATTTAACTTAACGTTTACGGTTTAAGAGCAAACGCGTAAAACCCTAAAAATAAATTGTGCATTACATAATGTCGTACAATGACCTAAAACATGAGGTGTTATAGTCTTCCCCCGTTAAATGAGCCTTGTCCTCAAGGCTTATCACACGGCACTTGACGACGGTGCAGTCTTGGTGAAGAGGTGTGGATATTTCTTCCTGAATTGATCTTCACGTTCCCATGTAAACTCAGGACCCCGCCTAGAGTTCCATCGAACCTTGACAATTGGGACACGGCTTCGCCTCAATTGTTTGACTTCGCGATCCATGATCTCTACAGGCTCTTCAACAAAATGAAGCTTGTCATCTACTTGTAGTCCTTCCAACGGAACGACTAATGGATCGTCAGAATAACATTTCTTCAAGTTGGAAACATGAAACGTATTGTGGACCCTGCTCAGCTCTTGAGGAAGCTCAAGCTTGTAAGCAACGGCTCTAACCTTTTTCAACACTTTAAAAAGTCTGACATATTTGGGGTTTAACTTCCCTTGTTTGCCAAAACGTACCACCCCTTTCTAAGGCGAAACCTTTAGCATAACTTTATCTCCAACTTGAAATTCCATCGGTTTATGCTTTAAATCAGCGTAGCTCTTTTGTCGATCGTGAGCCTTAATGCTAGCATGATAACTGTTATTGTATGAAAACTCGACTAATGGCAAATGTTTAACCCAACCATTTCCAAAGTCGATTACGCAAGCACGTAGCATATCCTCGAGAGTTTGGATGGTTCTCTCGCTTTGTCCGTCGGTTTGCGGATGATATGCAGTACTCATATCTAAACTTGTACCCAAAGTCTTCTGAAGTGACCTCCAGAAATTTGATGCGAACCGAGGGTCACGATCACAGATAATTGAAACAGGTATTCCATGCTTCGTGACTACCTCCTTTAGGTACATTCTTGCCAGTTTATCCATAGGATCCGTTTCCCTCATTGGCATAAAAATGGCAGACTTTGTAAGTCGGTCAACGATCACCCAAATAGTGTCATAACCTTGTGATGACTTAGGAAGCTTCGTGACAAAATCCATCGTGATGTTGTCCCACTTCCATTGAGGTATCTCGGGTTGCACTAACAAACCCGATGGTCTCTGATGTTCGGCCTTGACCTTAGCACAGGTCAAACACTTGCTAACATAGGTGGCGATGTTAGCTTTCATATTGGGCCACCAATATAGTTTCTTCATATCCTGGTACATCTTGTCAGAACCCGGATGAATAGAGTATTTAGATTTGTGGGACTCGTGCATGATCACAGTCCTTAAGTCGCCATAACATGGTAACCAACTCCTGCCATTTAAGCACATAGTTCCATCCGTACGTGCGTCTTGATCATTTTCTCGGAACCTGATGGATAGAATACTTCGATTTGTGGGACTCGTGCATGATCACAGTCCGTAAATCGTCATAACACAGGTAACCAACTCCTTGCCATTGAGGCATAGGGTTCCATTCGTCGAGGTTCCAACGTTTCGTTCTTAGGGCCTCTGGAAATTTAGCATTTTCGTTCAGCATAACTCCAACATCCTCAACTTCTTGATGTTCTCTGGTTTCCGTGCTTCAGTTTGAGCATTGCATAGATAGGTTTTGGAAGATCCAAGCTAATAGTTCAAGACTAAGCTCGAACTCTTAATGGTGGTTCTGTTCTTTCTGCTCAAAGCATCAGCTAAGAATTTGCCTTCCTGGTGTTAAGAATCTCGCAATCGTAACACTAAGCACTTAACCATCGGCGTTGTTCTGTTCATTCCTTCTGATTAAGAATATTCTGTTAACTCTTATGATCAGTGAACACCGTACACTTGGTACCATACAGATAGTGCCTCCAAATCTTCAGAGCGAACACTACTGCTCCAAGTTCCAGATCATGAGTAGTATAGTTCTTCTCATGGATCTTTAACTGGCGTGATGCATAAGAAATCACCTTTTCCATTTTTATTACACGTGCCCAAACCCTTGATCGAAGATCGCAGTATATGATAAAATCTTCACTTCTACGGGTTAATGCCAGAATTGGTGCACTAAGCAACTTTGCTTTAATATCTGAACGCTGCTTCTTGTTTTTCACCCACTCAAACTTGTTCCTTTCTTTGAGGAGCTTGGTCATTGTTTGGCGATCTTGAAAAACCCTTCTAATGAATCGTCGATAGATACAGCAAGACCTAAAAACTGAGAAATCTACTTTGGTGTCTTAGAGATGCCCAATCTTTAACGGATTCGTCTTGGCTGGATTCCACATGAAATGCTTTATTATCAAGCAGTGACGAGGATATGTACTTTCGAATCGCAAAATTCACACTTGGAAAATAGTGTTGCATACAACTCCTCTTTTCTTAAACAACCCATTATTATCTTAGATGTCTTCGTGCTCTGTGTTCTTGGAATAGATCAAAATATCGTCAATAAAGACAATTACGAATTTGTCCAGATAAGGTTTGCATACTCGGTTCATGAGGTCCATAAACACAGCAGGTGCGTTGGTCAAACCAAATGGCATAACTTGGAATTCATAATGTCCATATCGAGTTCTGAAGGCAGTCTTTGAGATGTCTTCTTCTCGAACCCTCTCCCCCCCCCCCCCCCCCCCCCCCCCCATTGTGATAACCAGACCTTAGTTATCTTACGGGTAGACACTGTCACCCTTGAAGTTGATCGAATAAGTCATCAATTCTTGGTAGCGGATAACGGTTCTTCACCGTTAGTTTGTTTAGTTCCCGATAATCTATGCACATCCGTAACGATCCATCTTTCTTCTTAACGAATAGAACTGGAGCTCCCCATGGTGACGAACTAGGTCTTATAAAGCCTTTGTCAGAAAGCTCTTGTAGTTGATCCGCCAATTCTTTCATTTCTGATGGGGCCAATCGATAAGGTGCCCGTGCTACAGGTGCAGCACCAGGTACTAGATCGATGTGAAATTCCACTTGTCTGGTATGTGGAAGACCTGGCAAGTCTAGGAAATACTTCGGGAAAATTTTTGACGATCGGTACATCTTGCAGTTGCTTCTTCTTTGACTTGTCTCCAGTCTCCTTGATGGTAATATGTGCCAAAAAGACGTGACATCCTTTTAGCAGATACTTCTGGGTCTTGGTGCACGAGATGATGTTTAATCGAGTCCCGCATTTATTTCTACTTCCGTCTCCATGAAAAATTAAGATTTCGCTCCCAAAGGGAATACGAACGATCTTCTTAGCACAGTCAATAACGGCTTGGTATTTCGTCAACCGTCACTGCCTCAATTATGACGTCATATGTACTATTTCTACAGGCATTAGGTCGCGTGAAAGCGATGTTCAGAAAATTTAACGTGCAACCGTAATACCGTATTTACCACAATTTATTCTACCATTAGCTAATTAAACGTTATTCATACCATGATTCTAATGTAGTGGGGGTATATTAATCAAAGTACTAAAATTGAGTTAGACACGAAATTCTATCTGACCAGTATCAAATAAATGGAAGCATTAGTTGTTAGGAGAAACGTACCGTCACAGTTGTGTTTGGGTTTTGCACTGCAATTTGCACTACATAAGGCCCTGGCTACACCGCACCGTTACCATTTCCCTGATTCTTGTTCTTCCACTGGGGGCAGTCCTTCTTGAAGTGGCCTGGAGCCCCACACTCAAAGCAAACGATGGCATTGGTATTTGCCCCTTGGGCTCTTGGGTTGTTGTTGTTACGGTTGTTGTTGTTATTGTTGTTGCGGTTGTTGTTGTTATTGTTATTGCGGTTGTTGTTGTTGTTATTTGCAGTTGCAGGCCGGCTCCTACAGTCCTTGGCCAGGTGGCCAAGCTTCTTGCAGTTAGTGCATGTTGGTATACAAGGACCGTAATGGTTGAAGTTACACTTGGGACATAGAGGTTTAGTCCCTTCATACGATTTCTTGTCACCGTTCCCGGGCGAGCCATAAGCCTGCCTGTGTTCTGCCTTGTGTTTGTTGTTGGTTTTGTGTTATTTCGAGGAGTGTCTTCAAATTCCTCTGTTTTTGACTGTCTTTCAGCATTGTGTTATTTCTCATATCCATCATTTCAGTCGCCTTCTCATAAGCCTCCTGCTTGGTTTTTGGCTTCGATGACAACTACTTGCGTAAATTAGGTAGGGCATTCCATACCGGATATATCTTTCAATTTTGGCAGTCTCTTCAGGAACATGTCTGTCAACACAGCAATGCTAGATCCTGGATACGTTGGTTGTAGCTACCACATCGGTGCCTTTTACTTTTAGGATTCCACAATTCTGCATCAAATCTTTCTTTGATTTTCATTCCTCGGGACAATATTAGTTGTTTTTTTTTTTTTTTTTTTCCATTCTTCTTTTTCCAAGTCAAGACCACGTCATTGCATATGCAACTATTAGTCACTGTCCTAGCATGTGAGTTCACCATGTCTATGAGAAATTCCATAAAGTGTACAGTGAAAACTTTCACTGTTTTCTCACGTGCATTTACTTATGCGAACACGGTTTCCATCTCTCAAACCATGGGTCAAGTCGACCACTCCTTCTGTTGCCTGAAGATTAAGGGTTGGCATTTATGAAGTCTTGATAAGTGCACTCAACGAACAGCGCGTTTCATTCCTTCTCATCACCTGTTCCGAGGTATGGCTCTATCTTCGCCAGTTCGGGTCGTAGCCGTGCATGCAACACAGCAGTGACCAACCACGTCGTTCATGGCCTGAAGTTGGGCACTGGTGACCGAAGTGGTGGTATGAGTGTCTGTGACTGGTGGGGGAGTTGTACCTGGGTTTAACCTCGTGGGCCTTCCTCTTGGTGCCATTTTCTTAAATCACAAGAAAACATAATACCCGTTAGTTTGCCAAAATACTTAAACCATAACCCGATGTATACTTAATTAATTTAGAACGAGATCAAAACACATGAGTGCAAATACACAACAGTATTAAAATTAAAAACATCGACATGCATTCAATTAAATTCAGATTTTTATTAAAACATAATCCATTCCTTTCCATTATATAACTTGGGAAAATAATACATGATTGGTTTAAATACAAACGATCACAACACTTAGGTTACAAGACAAAATAACCTAAAGCCATACTAGCCGAGATATACTCGTAATACTTAGTAGGCTGTACAAAGTAGCCGATACATAAACAAAAAGATCTAAACAGAGTAGCTAGACAAAACAAAAGATCTATACAGTCTGCTAGCTGGGAATAACCCATAATACTTAACAGAATGTACAGTAGCTACAATCGCTAACCCCGTTCTAAGACTGCTTCTGGCTTCTTGGTTGCTCTGGCTCTGCAGGATCCTTAGCAGGTCCCTGCTATCTCTGAAGCTCGATCATCTGAGTCTTGAGGCTCTTCACTATCTTTAGTGCCTCCACTAACTGTTATGTCTCTGTAGTTTGCTTTCAGTAGGTCATGAAATCACCGATGTTTCTTCTACGGTCAGCTGCTGCCAACTCAGTGATCTCGGACTGCTGAGCCATGACCGTAGTCCGAAGTGATATGCCCTCAGAATGTACCTGATCGCAAGCATCCATCGACCGTGCCCAAGCGGCACGAGATAATCTGGCCTCCTCCTCTATCAGAAGGGCAGTGCGTCTATGGAATGGCCTATCCCTGTACAACATGTTGACTCGGGCTCTAAGTAGAGCTCGGTCATATCGTGCATCATCCAGCTGAGAATATATGATCTCATCCTCCTGGTCAACAGTAGTAACCAACTCAGTAACTCTCTGGTTGACCCCCTCTAGGGTGGTCGGTGCAATCTCCTGGATGGCTCCTACAAGGTCATCCCATGTATCCGTAATACCATAGCCTAACTCTTTAGACGTCTGGCGTCCTGGAGCGGCATCTAACATATCAGCAAATCCATAAAGGTCTGCCTCAGCTGTGGTAGGTCCAACCTGCCTAGCAGCACCAGCTGCCGAACTCTCCCCGACCTCGTATCCAGGACCAGGAGTAGTACGACGCGGCCTCTTACGAAGTGGTAAACAAATCTCAGGCATCTCAGTCTCATGAATAGGAGATGGTAGTGCATCTCTCTGTCTAATCCCAGCAGCTCGGGATCCCAGAGATCCCTCAACATATGTAGGGCCATTGGGTGGTGGTGATGATATAGGTAATGGCGGAGAGGGTATCTGAGGAAGTGGTGATGAGTATGGAGAGAGAGGTGATGGTGGTGGAGTAGGTAAGGCTAACAATCTCTCAGGCAACTTCTCAAGAGGAACAGGTGCGGCGCGGGGTCGGATGGACATCCTAGCCGTGACGCGATAAGCAAGGTATGGGTCCTGGTCAGCTGAATAAGCAACAGCTGCAGGGTCAGCAGGAGCTAAGTGTTCCTCCTCCTCTGCATCATCATCATCATCGTCATCTCCTCTGTCAGCAGGATAGTCGGCTGGATCCTCCTCATCTCATCTCATATCTTCCTCTAGGTCTTTCAGGTCGGAATCCGGTATATACCCTGGTTATGACTGTTAGAGTAGGTGAGTCAGCAGCAGGATTGGAGCTCCTCAGCCGGGAATTACCTCACGTCTATGGTAAGAAAACTCGGGTAATTAGGTTCCGGAACAAAAGGTATGTAAATAGGTGAAGGTGGTGCCTGCTTTGGCCTCCTCGGGCCAGGTCGAAGTCTGGTGGATGGTTGGTCCCCTGGGCCAAGGTATGTAGTCCGGCGATGGTGGAACCTCGGGCGATAATGGGTCGGTCCATCGACTCCTGTGAATACCGATTGTCTGTATCGTACTAGTAATCTGATGTGTTATGTTAACCGTAGAGTGCTAGATCTGACATGATAGTATCTGAAAATCAAAATTAGGTTTATATAGTATATTAAATTAAGACTATTATCCTTTATATTCGTTAATATATTATAAACACGTTTATCAATTTTGCTTGTATATAGCTCTACCGACTAAGGCAACAATTTGTATATAAATACGTAAAACCCCTTTTGAATGTATGCAATGTTTAATAACGGTTATAGTCCAGCAAAAACATTTTGGACATGGTTCTCTATAACTTGGCTCTTAATACCAATCTGTAACACCTCAAAAAATGGGTCACAGCGGAATAAGGATCCGGGGCGTGTTACTTACAAGTGATCAACAGACAAGAGTTATATAAGAACGACACAATAGTCGTTTAAATTGATTACATTGGATTTATTATAAGACATAATACAAAAGCATAAGATTTACGTGTTCACTTGTTTTAATTTCAAAAGACAACAATTACATTCCCAAAATATGATGCACATAAGTCTTTAACTGTGCAATCCAAAACATAATCCAATGCACTTGGCTCACTCGTGTCTTGACTCCTGAAAACATTGCTTAAAACGTCAAACAAATATGTTGGTGAATCCTAGGTTTCTTTATTTAAAATTTATGCAGGACTACAAAGACATTTCCCGTGATGTTAAACATATGCCAACAATCACAAAACCGATTCTTGTTGCACTAAGCTCATGACACTGAAGTCAACCTATATTGCTATTTTAGCAGTTATTTTGCCGTAACCAGATGTTATAACCCGACAACATATAAGTCCGACTGGTCCAACGTTCATTTCCGGTGATAGCTAATACACCCAAACGGGGAGGTTTAAATCCTAATAGATCATTTTTAAGATTCGCGCTCACCCATAATGCAATTAACAACTACATTTATGCAATTGAAGATTCATGATAATGGGCTCAGAGGGTTATCGCTTACTTAGGCAAACACATATCCAATATTACTTTTAACACTTGAGTCTAATTTATAAAACAAAGGCATGTTTCCACCCCAAATAATTAGTAAATCAGTAAAACTGTAAAAGTGGGCTATGAACGCACCGTGAGTACAGATTGTCAATTAATCACAATAAAAACGTCACGCAAGACGATGATGGCAACCTCTATTTAAATTAAGGTTGTATAAAGTATTGAAGTACTTTAATTAATAACATTAGAATATATATCTTATAGTTGTTACATCGTACTTATAGTTGGGCTATCAATAATTAATGAGGTCATGAACATGACGTAAACGAGGAGTTAGGAACCTCATTAATCGTAATTCCAAAACTCGTCGATACGCATCCGGAAGGTGGGCCTCTTATGAACTCCCTAGTATTATATCACTTGATAACCACTCAATTATTTATTATAAAACATAATCACCGGACTAATCGTTTTAGTAAAATATTATTTATTAAAGTGAAAACGTTGATTAAATATTTACTTTTCGTAAAAAATGACCTAATTTGGTCATTTTAGTCCGTTGCTCGAGTTTTTTATCGTCCATGTCTTCGGAGTAAGTCGAGTGATCAAAATATTCATTTTCAAGTTTTGGATTATTTCTGCGACTGAATAGTGTTTTTTACTATTAAACAGCTATATACTCGTTTTTAGTTTTGTAATTAGCTTAAACTTGTATCGTACTTAACTTATTCGTTGTAATCCCGATTTTAGTGATTCCTGCGAGTACGTACTATGTTATTTAAATAGATGTATTTTATTTTATAAAGTTGAGTCCGGCTGATGATATTGTACTTTAAAGTTCATTAGTTTATTAAAATTACTTTTATAAACCTTTAATTATCGTAAAACTTCGTTGTTTTATTCAGTATAGTTCAGTTTTTAGCGATTCTTTCGGTACGATCTCGTAATAAAGTTATAATCATATTTTAGATGTTTTAAAAATGAACCGTTGCTGTAATGATTAGTAACTGTTTTGAAAATGTTTTTAAAAGGTATTTATAGTCGTTAAAACTCGTAATTAAGTATCTTTTTCGTTATAAATTGGGTTTTCGAGTTTTTATCATGTTGGTATCGGCATGAGGCGTATTTATTTTTATATAAGGTCAAGACTACTGTTAAGTGTTCGAAATTTTACAACATACCTATATGTTTTTTTTTTTTTTTTTTTTCCAAGTGTATACTTTTTTTAAAAAGTTTATTTTATGTATTTTAACTAGTAGTATATTATAGAAACCCTAATAACTATATGTAACCTATGTGGATACTCATTTAATGTCTCAGTATGACCATCTATTTTTTCATTTGTCCATGATTAACAAGTTATTTATATTACTTTCCATTATTTTCACATGTGAAGATTAAGAAACCTTATAAAACCCTAATTTAACCTAAACATGTTTATACTTAATCCATAGGTTAACATACTTTTACATTTATTTTTCCATGATATATATGACCATATGACATAAGAATAAGTGCATAAAATCATAAACATAAATAATAACTCATTTTACATATTAAAAAGTCATTAGTGGTGATTTAGCCATATTTAACATATTACACATAAAATAATGATAATAAAAAGTATGAAGGAATTAGGAAGACCTTAGTGATAATGTATGAGATGAGAAATAAGTGCTAAACCCGTGTTTAGACTCAAAACCAAAGCTTACAAGCTTATAAACCCTAGATTAGGTTTGAAACCCTAATCTTCCCTTTTCTTCCTTAATCCTTGCAAATGATGAACCAATGCTTGTAAACACCTTAGTGTGCCTTAGGATTGATGTGTAAAGGGTTGTATAGATTGTAGAAAAATTTTGTATGGTTTGATTATGTTTGTTATTTGAGCCGTGGCTTTTAGAGCTTAGAAGAGAGAAAGAAAATAAATTTTGTAAGTAAAGAGTTTATGCAAAGTTTACTTATGCATGCATGTGTATTTATAGTGAAAATATCTTATTAACCTAACCATGGTTACTTTCTAACCCTTGCACAAGGTTAAGAAGTCAAGTTGTTCATGGTGTAAGAGTTTGTTTCCTAGATATTTCTTAAATATCTAGATATTATGGACAAGTGATAATTCTTGGTCCTATCCTCAAAATTTCGGCATATATACTTATATGTGATGTTATTTTGATTAATTGGGGTATTGGGTTTAATCGTGGGTTGGTTAAGCAGTAGTTAGGTTTTGTGCTTTCCGGAAGCGAAACGTGTTTTATTGCGAAACGTAAGCATTTTACGTAGCTAATAAAAATAAGATGAACAAAGTTATTAATTATCCTCATAATAATCATATAACACTTGCTTGATGTAAACATTTAATTGTTTAATGCCCGTTTACATTGTATGATCATTTTCAGTTTACGCGATTTAGCTTAACGATTACGATTTAAAAGCAAACGCGTAAAACCCTAAAAATAATTAGTGGATTAAATAATGTCATACAATGACCTAAAACACGAGGTGTTATATTTTGAGTTTTGGCTAAAAATTATGTCAATTGCATCAGTAGCCAAAAGGGTCTAAAAGCCATTTTCAAGCTGATAATTAAGCTAGTTAGAATTAGAGTTAGCTAATGAAATTTGTTGCACAAGTAGATTATAGGCCAATTTAGATCTATTAGGGCTTATTTTAAGTTTAAAAGCTTATTTACATATCTGTTTTTAGGGCTGCATAAGTAGATTTAGCATTTTAGTTAAAACAAAAAAATAGATAATCAGCATAAGTAGCTTTTTCATTTATCCTTTTCTCAGCTTATTTGATTTTCAAAATACTTTTTGATTGTTGTTTTAAGTAGCTTTTTGGATATGCTTTTTAGTAGTATAAGTCATTTAGCCATAAGGATCCATTAGTTTGCTTAAAAATAAGCTCAAAGTTGCTTGTTTATCTGTTTTGAACACAGTTTTATGAAGAAAAAAAATGCTTATTGGTTTTTTAGCTTATTACTTAATCTTTTAGCTTAATTCTTGCTCAGATTTGCTTATTAGGTTAGTTGTAAGGAGTTTGTAGCTTATTTAGTTCTAGTTACAGCTTATTCAAGTTTCTTAGTAAATTTAGTTTAGTTAAAAAAACTCAAAAATTCCTTTTAAGTCATAACTGTGACTTTTAAGCTCGATTTCTAGCTTATTTCTTAAGTTTTAAAAAAGGTTGTTTTCACAAAAGTTGCTTATTTTCAGATGTTTTAGAAGTTTGTTCAAAAAGTTTTTCTGAAAAAATAAAAAGGGAAGTGGGGAAATACAGGGTGAGCAAGGCTCGAACCCCGGACCTCTACCCTCCTCAACCTTTTATAACACCACACACAACACACTCAACCATCTGCCCTGGGGACTTTTTCGATTATTCTTTGCAAAACTTTAATTATATAGTCTTTTAGCCAGTTTTAGCTTATAAGCTTATTTGCTTAATTTACTGCTTATTTGTTCAGCCCCTTTCCAGTTTCTTATTTTTCATGTATTCTCCATAGTTTGAGCTACTTTTTTGTATTTTTTCATAATTTTTATAATTTGTTTACTATTTTTAATAATTAATTTTCATTAAAACTGTTTTTAAATCATATTAAATAAAATAAAAGTCAAAAAAAATAAAATTCTTTTTTAGAAAATTTTCTTTCATCATTTAGGACCTAGGAAAAATAGATTTGCTTTCGTAAGGTTAATATTTTGAAATTTCACTTTTTAAAGAACGGGATTTCGTTCCCGTTCTCGTTTTCTTCATTTTTCAACTTTAAGTGTTCTCGTTTTAGGATTTCTTTAGCATTTCTTTTTAAATAGTCAAATAGGATTAGAAATAGTTTAGAAAATCATTTTAAGTTTAAATTTAGATAATTTAGGTTTTAAATATCGCGTTTTTAATTCTCGTTTACGTTTTATGCTTACGTGTTTAATTGTCATTTCTTGCTTACCTGTTTTCGTATATTTATCTACTTGTCATTTATTTTTAGTAGTATTTAGAAAACCCAAATCAAAATCTTTGTAGCCATTCAAAACGCGCGATCACAGACGTTACCGATTTTCAATTCACACTTCGTCGAGGGAAAACGACCCGGGAGGTTTTTGAGACTACTTTGGTTAAAAGCTCGTTTTTAAAACCCGACGAAAAATACTTACTATACTATTATTTGATATAATCCTTATATACCTATATATTATATATAGAGTGTGTCCGGAGTCGTATCAAGAACGATCACAAACACATAATATACATTTGAATTAAAACTTGAAAATGAAACCAAACCAAGTGTTACATATTCGAGTTCAACCCTTTACAAAATAAATTGGTAAAATGATCACTATAACCAACATATAACACCAATAGATAACTCATAAACATGCTCACATTGACAACACAGACACTATGCAGTTTCGTACTCCTCCGGCTCTGGTACTCGGTCCATCTTTTTAATTATTTTTGGTCTTCGGTCTGATTCGATACATGGACCCAACATTTCAATCCCGTCCCGATCTAGTGTTTTAGGCCAAACTGGTTTTCTATTCAATTCGATTTCAGTCGGTCCGGTCCGGTTTTTGAACCGAGCCTCGATATACCACAAAAGACAAAAGCACCTGCTGGCATCAAGCCATGGCCTCTTTTTTCTATCATGTCATGTCACATCACTTTTTTCACATCTTTTTACACTCACATATACATAAATACCATCACTGATTACTTAAGTCAAAACGCGAATTTCGAGACTCATCATTTTATTAAAATTTTCATCTTTCTAAACCAAAAATAATTTCATTTATTATAATTAAAAATACAAATAAAAATAATTTAACAATTTTAAGTCTAAAATATAATAAAAAAGAATAACGAGGACCAAATTTTACATTATATAATACTACATTTGTCGATCGAAGCGTCGTTGTTTCGGTACGGCCCAATGCGGCCCAAAAGCAAAATGAAACGGCCCAAAAACATAAATAAAAAATAATAATTACAAAATGTATTCTCAAAATATCCAACAAGTTACGAAAATACCTTAAACTTTTAGCTATTTATAATTTTTTTTATATAACAAACTTTATTTATCATATATATAACAAATATCTACCGGTTCATTCATAAAAAACATACCGCTAAAAATATCTTTGAATTACGAACAAAGCTAGCCTAAAATTGCAATGTTTTTGACATACGTACGATTTTATAAAAAAATGTTGAAGTTTACTCCCTCCGTCACAAAATTATTGTCTCCTGACAAAAAACACACAGTTTAAAAAAATGCATTTATTGCCGCTTTCTATTTCTTACTTTTTAGCAGAATGACAGTTTTTCCTTTGGCAAATTAATTAAAGTCTTCTTTAAAGTTTGTAATAATTATTTTAAATAAGGGTAATATAGTAAACTTGATCAAACTTCCCTATTTATAGTAATAGACAGTTAAATTGAAACATTTTAAAAAGGAAACGTGGACTATTAATTTGAAACGTGTGGAAATCGTAGAGGGGGGGGGGGGGGGGGGGGTTAAAACGTTTCCATTAAAAATCTTAAAATGTTTCGTATC
>BQNB010128678.1:0-19240 GCA_026074375.1 Tanacetum coccineum
TCATATAGTTGATTTGGATTTATCCAAGTTATCTATCGTCTTACAAAGGCTAGTCAGATCCTATACCAAGGACCTACATTTTAAATCCACATTTTCCATACACTTAGAGTTCAATTGAGCAATCAAAGGGTCACAGTGTTCTTTAGAAAGAGCACATGTCTTTTTAATCGAATCAAATTGATTTTTGTAAATCTTTTTCAAATGCTTAATTTCTTTATGCAAACACTCATTTTCAGAAAGTAATTTGGCCACACTATGCTCCAATTCAATGTTTATGGTTTCAATCTCATCCATTTCTTGTTTCACTTTCTATTCCTTGTTATTTTCTCTCATAGATTTAACATGTTCCTTCAACTTACAAATGGTAGTGTCTTTAGCTTGTAGCTGATCTTTCAAATCATTATTTTCAAAATATTCTGGAATTTCAAGAGCATTTTTATTATTATAGGATTTATCAATCTTGAAAAATTTGTTGATTGAGTTGCATTGTTGACTCAAGAGAAATGCAATGTTTTTCAAGTTGTGACTAACTTTTTGAAAGGACATTATACGCATTTTGTTTGTTCAAAAGCTTAGCATCAAGATCCAAACACTTGTTACAAGATTCACTTTTCTTCATTTCCAAATTCACATCATTGAACTAAACTTTTATGAGAACGGTAACCAGTTTATTATCGACCTTTTGTTTTGAATCTGCCAAAAGACTTAGAGCATCAATATCCAAACAACTAAGTTACGATAAAGAAATCACGTATTCATTGCATCATTCCAAATTCACATCAATACAAAACATAAGGCAGTAGAAATTCATAACATCTTGAGACAAATAAATGGTGTAAAAGAGTAGAGTCAAAAACGAGTCATTTTCAGAGAGAAACAGGAGCTTCTTTCTATCTATGAATTTCAAAACAACTGTTTGATACTACTGAAGCATTGTTAAATACATCACAAACTTCTATCATGTTAAGATCATAAAACTTTTTGTACTTTTGTTCTCTACCAAAGTCATTTAAATAGACTTCTTTATCAAGAAACAATTAAATAATACTATTAAGGTGCTTTAAAAAATTAAATTATATTGCATTTAGAAAAAACAAACTATTAGTTGTAGTTCAAAACCCCGCATAGGTACCCTCCCTATATCTTATGTAATAGACATCAGTTGGTGTAACTTTCCCAGGCGTTGATTTTATTCAAGCGACACACACGGTGAATCACAACATAGGCCCCAGGTGCCAAGATGGTAGTTAAGGGCTTTTCTGAAAGGCTTGTATTAACGCCAGACTTACCTTTAGGAGGCTTTAACAGAGAGCGGGAGGGGGGGTGAAGGGTGGAGAGGGGGGGGGGGGCAGAGGTTCTTAGCGAGCCTCAATTATAGACAGGGCGGACGAAGGGCAGATTGATAGTATTAGTCAGTGTGAAGTTTTAAAACTTCGAGCAAAGGGGCATGTAGCGATTGCAGGGACAATTCTTAGTTGTGAGCAAGGACAAAACCATTTACCAAAATCTTCAAAACAAAGTCAATTCAACTCAACATAATTAAATTAGAGTAAGCTTATTAAACTAATATCCTTTCAACTTTTGAGACGGAGTTAGGATCGTTATTTGTTTTTGGCAAAGAGCATATTTAGATGATGCGACTCAGCTAACTTCTTCCCAAAAATTAGAATTGTCTCTTCATCATCAATTCCCATGACAAGCAGCCATGTTTATAAACACAGAAAATAAAGATATAAAGGACAAGCGCGATAACCATAGCGTCATACCAGAGGTTGGCTCAATTCGCTGAGTTACTTTCTTGAAAATAGGACAAACGAATTTTGAAAACCAACTAGCCTTGATATTGTCGAGTGATCATCAATCACAAAAAAAACCTAATGGTTTTCTGATATACGCAGGAAAGTGCCAACTGTTTGAAAACTAAAAGAGGGGATAGGATTGCGAGCGGGTCCCACTTTAGTAAAGCAATAATTTATCCATTTACCAGCCAATAATCCTTACTTTTCTAAATCAAAATTTCACTCTTATCCTATATAATCATTTAACTTATTGCATATTTCTTTGGATTTATTTTTAAGAATAGAATGCAAAAGTTTGGCAAACAAAAAGATTGCCTTTTGCTTGGATTATGATTAGAAAAAGCATTTTGATTCAAGTGAGATCAAGGTATTGCTTGTCTATAAAGTGGCAAGCTTTTCAGGCTTAATCATCATCAATCCATATTGAGATCAAGATATTCATTTTTATTTCCCACGCGTGTGGCTTAAATTCAATATTAAGAGCATTGCAACTCGAAGTTGCTTTACCAAAAAGACAGTTTTGACTCTCTTTATAATCTAACACAGCTCACAAGCATTTAAGTGACATCCATTTATTCTTTTCCTGATTAGACATCTTTTTCCCAATTTATTAGGCATGATTAATCATATTGTTCTAAAAAGAAAGAGATTAGTAAACATATTGTTCAAATCACAGATAAAAGTCATTGAATTGCTATAGTCGTAGATCACAATAAACAAAAGTTAAGTATCTTGAAATACGGACTGCCATTTGCAGTTTTCTTGTAAAATAATCATAAAGAGTACAGAATGATAGATCTGCTAAACACTTGTTATCTATTTATGTAAAATGCAACTACTAAATGTAGGTGATTGCTGCAAAATGAAACCCATCATTAGCATGCACACATTGATCATCCAATATCAAATATGTAAAAAGAGTTTCAAATGAGGGAAAAAATACCGAATCTGAGATAAAAAGACTAAAACCAAAATAGGTTGGGGAAAGAATAGCCATACCAGAAAAGCCGCCTTTGTGCATTCACACACAACAATCAACAGTCAAAATCATAAGGAGCACTCAAGTATACTCCTATATATTGAAAGCAGGGGCAGTGTTTAGAACATGTTTGTCAGACGGACAGCTTATCAGTCAACTGAACATCGCCTTTTGCGATAATGACCTGCTCTTCATACCAAAGATTTAATCCAAGATTCAGAGAGGGGGTCATACAGCGCAACAAATAGTTGACCATTCTACCTTAAACCAAGGTACAATGCAATTTCCTTATACCCATGGATCACCTTACAGCAGAGTGCCTTGGGGTGCCTCACATCCATGTGTTAAGCCTTATTAACCAATCACGTACAGTAGCATAAACGAAATAATTTAAACTTAAAGATTCTATTCGAGAGACGAAGATGTTTAAGAGAGGAGAAAGAGAACTATAATAGAATATAGTTACATATTACACATATAAAAAATAAGCAACAAACCCTATCCACATGAGAAGTAAAGAAGGCTTTATAAGTACGACGGTACATAGAGACCGCGAACCTCTTAACGGGTTTAAGTGAGCTTCCAAGGCCGTGCTTTATATCTAATCGGGCTTTCAAAGCAGTAAAACTTAGGCCGGTCACGTTAGCATATAAGATTTCCTACGGTGAACCATTATCTAAGGACTAATACAGTCAGGTTTTGGGAACCATTCTACTCTAAACCATCACTTTACATAAAACTTAGGGTCGTAAAAAATAAGTATAAAAACAATCTACTCCCCTACGGGGTGGTACATTGCACCATGAAAGGTTTCCACTTCCTTCAGTGAGCGTCTTGATTAGGAAGCTTGTAGAACCTTGATCTGAGAATATCGCTTTGAAGATGCCTTGGATTTGGCAGCTTGTTGATCATGGATCTTTATATAATAACTTGATACTTCTTCTGACTAACAAATACTGAATCATGGTCCTTTGGTCCTTATAGAGTTAGTCTTGACTACTGCATGACTTTGAAATATTGAATCCTTAAATCTTATATATTATTTTTTACAACATTGTAAAGATATAAGCTTCTATGGGCGATCCTTGTGAATCTCCACCCTCACATAGGCTCCAAGTCTATAAAATCTTGGCTAACAATCCATCTCCCTCGAACAAACATTTTCTAGGTGCTAAAGCATTGACTAAGAAGCTTGTACCAAACATAACAACGAGTAAGGGAGTGAGGTAGCTAATGAGTAAACAACTTGTGAGATATAGATACTTGTCTATTGTTCCTCATACTTGTCGAGTAAAATGTTCCTTTTAGGGAGGCTGTTGATACATAATAAAATAATCAGCCAGAATTTACTTTGAAACTATGGGCATGAGCTTCATTACAAGACATTAGGTCTTGCCTCTTGACTCGGATGTGGAATTAGCAGCTTGCTATCGTATGGTAGAACAATATGAACTCCTGTAAGTATAGGTTAAGTAATGATGATAGGCAAAAACATTGGATGAAAAGGATGTCTTATTCACCTTCGTACGAATAGCGTTTATAATAAGGCCCACCGGTTCCCCGTTAAGAATCAAGCTACATGGAACTAAGAGACTAAGCCTTGTGGAAACAGGTAAAATGTCTAAAAGTAAAACACTAACTCATGTGACTACAGAGATGTATGTTTCGCAGCTGCAGCTGCACGCGATCTCATGTTACTGGAGCGAATACTCAAAGTCAGAGCCATCACGTTACTACAGATAGTGCAATCAGATTAGTTATTATCCTTCTCTTATTACCTGAAGAGAGATCAAGTCAATTCATCTACTTTAGAACCCATCAATCGATAATCCAGATTGCCACATGCTTGAATCATTTAGGAAAATCTCGCAAGTCATACTACAGCAAAAGCACTGTTTGGAATGTTGACACATCTGGATGGATTTCTCAGTTCATCCTTCTGAAAATACTAAAAGAAGTATCACTCTGAATGTTCTGAGCAGTAATATACCACCCAGATTAGGATAAATGCGTGAGGACTCTTTGATACCTAATATTTTGCCAATCAAATATAGATGGTTATAAAAGCGGACCATTCATTTTAGTATCACTTTAGGGGGAATATTTGTGTCCTACTATGAATTTTTGACTTCAGATCATCGTTGGGCATCTTATAAATCTGTACGTGCATCATTTTATTAGCATACTTATCGTATTCAACGTTTGAATATGTTAGGAGCGAAAGTAAGTGCACGTGCCAATCGGGCCCGGGGGGGGGGGGGGGGGGGGGGGGGGGGGGGGGGGGGGGGGGGGGGGGGGGGGGGGGGGTGGATCCCCCCACCCACGCGTGTCCTTTTACAATATAAATGATACTCCAAGGAATTGGAGAAAGCTACTAGAAACGATGTTGATTATCTCCGGAAAAGTGAAACAAACTTACTTTTAAGAGAAAGCCGTTAGTAAGAGGACTGATGAAGGTTTATAGCCTTGTCAATCATTGGGATCTGCATAATACTATGAACTTCAGTAGCAGTGGAACATCATCATTGTGAGCTATACCGAAAAGCGGATTAGTTGGAGCTTGACCCATTTTTCTAGCCTAAGATGTATATGATGATGGATGCTTTGCTTTCATTATCCACCCTATTCTACAACTTCTTACAGAATTCTTTTTAATTCTTCAACCCCTTCAATGTTAATCCACGTGTCCTTATTATTCACCTTGTTGGGTTTGTTCCATGATACATCATGCCTTAGATAACATGTCTTTCCCGATCTCACTTTCTCGCTTTTTTTTTAATCATACCTATCAAAGAGAAGCGTTAAGCATGCGGACTATCCTATACATCTATTCTACCTTCTATTCTACATATTCTACTATCATCTCTATTCTACAAATAAAAAGAGATATAAATTAACAAAAATAGTAAAAAAGTCGTACTCTAGATCTAGAAAGTGTTTACCAATATGAGTAGCATAGTCGACCTCATATTCTGGCTGGGATCATAAAAGGAAACCATACCTACCGCATTAACCGCTCATATCTCCTATATAGATAAAGACCGATATATAAGTATGGTTTTTCATGGGATTTTATACCATTATGGTATAATGCTTGAAGATACCATAAAACCATTTAAAAAATCAATCAATCGTGTCTCTAGAAATCATATGTTAAGAACACCAACTACGCGTTTCCAGAGTTAAACTCAACAAAAGCTTCTACCCTAGCTATAATAAGCGAATGAAAACGACATCTGAAAGAGCAAAAGCCATATTATATGCACGATTTTGGCACCTGTAGATATGATTTGTGGAGAGCAAAAATGAACACATCACTTACAGGATTGCACTTGCGAAATCCCATTATAAAATTACAGTAATATGAATCCACCTTAATTCAATAACACATATGTTAGCACGCGACCCCTCCCTCCTTCACAATTGCATAATTTGGTGATCAATTTTTCTGACACATTAAGATAATAAAAAACCAAACTCCCAACATGTGAGTTATTTACTGAACCTGAGTTAGACATGCACACCGTACATTCCACAGCAAAATATTAACATACCTCCCACTCTATCTAGAAAGATTATCATGTGCAAAAGCAATTCGAGTGAGGAGAGTTTATATTGAGGGGACAGCATGAACTTTTGAAAAGAAATTTAAAATTTTCTTTCTTTTTGAAAATATATCTATGCGAAAAATTACATAGCTCAAAACACGGAAAAATTAATTTGATAAATCATCGTTAAATAATATTACATTTTCTTGGTGACTAATACTCTTGAGATGCAGCCATGGGCTCTAACATTGTAATTCACAAAGACATTAGAATGTTATGGTGCATGATCTTCTAAGCTCAAAGAGCGCGAAGCACAATCATGTTGAATCTTACCCATATTAAGGTTAATATGTTACATAAATCGTGACATTATAATCCTTATCTTTGAAGACTGGAGTCTGCTAAAGTTAGAACAATTATCTTATAGAATAATCATAAAGAGACAAAATAGATGAAGATCGATGTTAACATGATTTGTAAAGTCATTTGAAAGGTAGCTGCATTTAAAACTCTTGGCTTTAACCTTTAAAATATTAAATATCCCGAAACGTGTCAGATATTAATTTTCAAGCATTTCTAGGTACACTAAAATGTTAAATCCGATTTAATCGTGAGGAGAGCATGTCAGAGAAGAAATGTATTATTGGTATTATTTAAGTAAAGTTTTTCTGAGATTTTATATGTTCTGCATTATAGGTTATATCTTTTTCTATATACTTTTAGTTTAATTTTGATAAAAATATATACACACTCGACTTACCAAGATTTCGCAGACTGTTTTCAAAGTTCCATCTGAGGAAGAGACAAAAGCTGCGCATAATCAATAAGACGCAACAGCGAACGACCACAAATTAGTTGAAATTGATCTACCAAAGGACAGAAGGCTTAAGGCGTGATAAAGACAAGAGGTCGGAACAGTAAAGGCAGTTGGCTAATAGAAATCAACAATACCCAGTTAGGTAATCGAGGCTGCGATCTTGACAAAATGACAGTTAAACACGTAATAGCGACCCTTTTCGCACGTGTTACCTATTATTAGAATATGGTATGCTGAACACCACGATGTGTTTATTGTTGGTCTTGAAGCTGCTTGGACGCGGGATTGCATAGTATAGTAGCTACTGGTTGATTTCTGCATAACACAGAAGCAATGGAATCTTGTTGAAGTGCTAGCCATATCACATTCCACTTAAACTAACTTGTGATTCTACAGTCATATACCCAATGACTTGTCAGCACCGGAAGGCCGGAAAAAAACCACATCTATCTGAAATACTGGGCCATACCTACCTGTAGCCAAGCACACTGAACAACACACAAACTGGCTCTTAGCCAGCCAGTATACGCGAACATTCTATGTTTCTTGATGTACGCCCTCTAAACGTATTGTCCAGCTTTCACCATCCAGAAGCTTCAGGCCCTCCACCAAAAGTCTTCTTAAGAGGTGTCTTAACAATCCGCACTCGAAATCACATACTGAAGAATACCAGTTAGATATCCAAAGGACGATTCGCTTATAAATAACTCTATCGTATCACCAAGACAACAGCATCAGAATAAACGGTATCCTCGAGAAGAAGAAATATAGGCCAGATAACGAAAGATCCTTATTAACCTCCTTATAGAGAGTGGCTTCTATCGGGAATTGACTTATTCCTGGTACCTCAAAAAAGCACATACAAAATCGATAGGCAAAGAACAAATGTCCGTGTCTAACTATAAGTAAGAATACATTATAGGGCAGCCTAATCATAAAAGACAAATCATATTTTCATTGGCAATCAACTAAGAGATCAGCTAGGGTTTACCAAGATCACCATTGCCTTAATCCCTAAGATAGATTATAATCAGCAAATAAGGATGCTTTATGCGGATGCGTTTAATTATGACAGGATTCTACGTGTCTAGGTCTTAGGAAGAAGTAACGCCTAAGTCTTAAGAATGATATGCCGCTTCGAGATAAGTAATCATTGCACTAATAAACAAACCAACATTTTGATTAGATTAATAATGGTTAATACATTTTTCTTATATTTGGCTAGACCACTCTTTTATCTTTAGTTAATTTGCTTGCGTTTGTTTTAGTGTCTTGAATTGGTTTTAGTCACCAAAAAACCCGTGCCAGTCTCTGAGACTGAAAAAACCCCTTATCTATTAGATTTAGGATTAACATAGGTTTAGCATAGGTTTAGCATAGATTAGAAAAACCAAAGTATTAATAAATTGAAAGTGTTCCTCGCTCCAAGTGTTCGACACCCTACTTACCACGAAACTCCCACCGACCGGGTACACTGCTTGTTAAAGTGTAGTTTTTGGTTAAGTCGGTAAAATATAAATTTAAAACTTGAATCATAATTTAACACCACACAACGACACAACAATCAGCATCGATGAAACCTTCAGGTTGGCATACGTACACATCTTCTTTTAACGTACCATGCAAGAAAGCAGTTTTCACGTCCATTTGAAACACAGTGAACAATTTGTGTGCAACATATGCCAAAAATATCCTAATAGCTTCCATTCTAGCAACCGGAGGGGAGGATTCTTCAAAATCTATTCCTTCCTCTTGGCAGTACCCTCTCACAACCAGAAGAGTCTTGTTTTAGATGACCGTGTTCTCTTCATCATGCTTGTTTTTGAATAACCATTTTAAAGTAAGGGGTTTTATGTTATCTAGAGGAGGAACTAACACCCATACATCAAGCATTTTGAACTGAAGAAGCTCTTCTTGCATTGATTTAATCCATGCAGGGTTGGTCATAGCCTCTTTGACATTCTTCGGATCCATGGTGCTTACCGTTAATGCATACATGCACATGTCACCATCTGATCAGAGTTGATTCCTTGTCAAAACTAGTCGTGAGGGTTCTCTAATCACTTGTTTAAGAGGATGCTCCTTAGTCCATTGATATTCATGAGGGTATGGTTGGTAAAACATATGTATGTTCGATGGATCCACATATTGTGAAGATGATGATTCTGCATCACTTGTGGATGGAGTAGCAAAATGATTTACAAAAGTATCGTCATCAAACATAGCATTCAGAACATTGTCAAAAATTGTTGTGGGTTGATGCTGAACATGTTGTTGTTGTGTTTCGAGCTCGTAAACATTCTGTGAAGTGCTTGGAATACTTGTTGCTTGAGAGGATGAATTTGTTAGTGTTGGTGCAGTGTTCGCTTTGTTGTGGTTGCCGTTGGAGTCTAAAGAACTTGGGGTGCTTGAGCAGCCAGAACAGTTCTTGGAGTAGCTGACGGTTGACCACCAATATGATCATCATACCTAGCTTTGAATAGTAAATCCAATTCACCTTCAGTTGGTCGTTGAGTTGTTATTGTTGACGGAGCATAGTAAAATCGAGTCCTGAACTGATCTGTCCAGAAGTCATACTTTGAAGCTTGGGTTTTAAACTGCTAAGTTCAAAAGCCATAGCTGAAAGCTCATCAAATGCCACCTTTATTATCTCCATGATTTTCTTTGTCCTTTGGTTGTAGACTCTGTAAGCACATGAATGAGTAGAGTAGCCAATGAAGAAGCCAATATCACCTTTTGCACCAAGCTTCCCAATATCTTCATGATCATTCTTGGGATAACAGAGAGCCCCGAATACATGTAGAAAAGAGATATCTGGTTTTTTGATGTTAATAAGCTCGTATGGTGTTTTGTCAAATCGACGGTGAATGATGGAGCGGTTTTGAGTGTAGCACGCGGTAGCAATCACTTCAGCCCATAAGAATAACTACGCCCGAGAAAAAATCAACATTATTCTAGCAGCCTCCACTAACGTGCGGTTTCTATGTTCCACACTACATTTTGTTGAGGGTACGAACAGAAGATGCTTAATGAGAGATGCCAACACTATTAAAGTATTCTTGAAGCACTTGGTTCTTAAATTCTATGCCATTGCCGGTTCTTACTATAATGTCTAGAGCTTGTAGTAGAATTGTAATTTTCTTGAGAAAGATTTTAATCTCCTCTGGTGCATCATCTTTTGATATGAGAAAGAGTACCCAAGTGTAACGAGAGTAGTCATCCATAATCACCAAAACATATCGCTTTCCATTGATGCTAGCGATTCTTATTGGACCACACAAATCCATATGAAGAAGGTGTAACCTATACTTAGAATTTAGAACGGGTTTGGGTGGGTGAGATGCCCTTTTACTTTTTCCTTTCTCACATGAGGGACAAAGATGTTCTTTATGATATTTGAACTTTGAAAGACCGGTGACAAGATTGTTTCTAGTAAGATCATTTATGGTGTCAAAGTTAAGGTGGGATAACCGTTGATGCCATAACCATGACTTGGTAGAAGTGGCACGAGCCATGAGGCAAATTGGAGAAGTAGAGGCCATTTCATGGAGATTGATGGTATAAAGGTTGGTTGTGTGATTTCCTTTTAACAAATCAACTCCTTCAAGATTTCTGACGAAACAGGTGTTTCTTCTAAAATCGACCTCTAAATCTGAATCACAAAACTGCCTAACCAAGAACAGGTTATGCCCCAAGCCTTCAGCAAAATAAACCCTGGTGATTAAAATATTTACCCATTGAAGATCACCAAAACTCATAATTGCAGCAACATGATCATTTCCAAAGCGAACAGTTCCCAAAAACTTCCAGACAAAATTGATGAGAAGCTTTAGATTCCCTGTCATATGCTTGGAACAACCCGAGTCGATGCACCATAAACAAATCTGGATAACCTGCCAAGAAAAGAAGTAGGATTTGGAAACCGTTTGCTAGAAGGTTTCGGAGGGTTAGAAGTACATGCATTATCACCATTACAATTGTTATATTGACCCTTAGAGGCCCTGTATTTTATTATTTTGCCATTACAGTCAAAAAATATTCCGGTTGGTGACCACCTACAGCAAATACTAGGTTCACTAGGTGTAGGTGAAGCAAGTGGAATCTACATTCCTAGGTTTCTTAACCGCTGGCTTATGTTTCTTTTGATTTTTAGTATGTAAAACATTTGCCTTTTGTGTCTTACCATGAGAGTTCATGCCATTCACATAATTAAGCACACATACATCATGATTAGAAGTAATTAAACATTGTTTACACATAGCACAAACAACTTCAGTTTTAGCATTCCGAATAACAAGCTTAATGTTATTACATTCAGATGACATATGTTTCTTTTTCCTAGAAAGTAGTAAATTCCTATGTTGTTCTTCTACTTCAACTTCTTTATTCTTGATGCAACTAATCTTAGACACAGAAAGGACCCTATTATTCTTTGTATTGCTCCTAGGCTGTGGCCTCCTGATCTTAGTAGTGATGTTTATTCCTGAAGAAGACAAACCATTTGAGTCAGAATTAGCATCTTTCTTGATGATGACATGAGGTTGTGAAACTGTGATCGAATTTGTCCTAACGCTTGCATTGATGTGTTTGTTAGGCACAGACTTTCCTTCCCTAGAAGTTTTGAGTGGATTAATCCTAAACATTCTAAGGGCAACCATGTTCACATTTTTCACAACTTTTGATTCTTGTGGTGTGGGTGCCGAGTTTGAAGTGACTGGTTTTGACAAAGCATGTATCTCATCGATCTTGGGAAGACCCTTAGATTTTGGAAAAGGAGTTACAGGATAGAGTTTTGCTCTAGAGGAAAAAGGTGGTTTTCCCAAGATTGATTGCTTACAAAACTGAGTATTCAGACTCGTACCTTTGGTGATGTCCTTTTGTTCAGAAACCTTATCTCCTAACTATGCTCTTAGCTTGGTATTTTCATAAATTATATCATGTAATTTGATTTGAAAAGAGTCAATTATAGTTTTGGTTTGAGTCCGAGTCACATTGATAGAGTCAAACAGGTTATGGTATGCAGTCTTAAGATGAGCATTTTCTTTTGCATAATTTCTAATTTGAAACTCTAATTCCACGTTCTCATTCTCAAGTTTCTGCGACAATGGTTCAAGGGTATCCGATACACCTAGAGTATCCTTACATTTTCTCTTGAGATCTCCCAACTGAGCTTGCAACCGTTTGATCTTTTGTTGCATGTTATTATAAGCTTTAATGTACAAAATTTTGTCATATTTGCATTTCCAAAGTTTAGCATATTCATTCCCCTTTTTAATGATACAATTTTCAAAACGTTCTTTCGTACGATCAAGCTCTGTTTGGAGATTTGATGTATCTATAATAGAATTACTTTGCACAATAGACATAATATCCTCAATGACAACTACTCTCAAGAGACGCTCAGTTTCCCATTCCAATGCCTTGTGCTTAGCAAGAGATTCATCAGCTTCTTTTGCAAAAGATTTAAAGTCTTAAACAAATTTGGCTGCTTCTTTCAAAAATTGTATTTCGAAGTTTTGCACTCTAGCGTCAACTTGGTTAACGATAGGAAAAATTTCATCTTTTACAATTTTGTTAATCTCTTGGTGAACAGAAGATGACCAATTGTGTATATCTAAAGTCATTTTTTGTTTGACAACACGTTGAAGAGTCACAATGTTGCTTTTTACCTCATTTAAAAATTTTCGTGCAACACTTGGTGTAGTATCGTCCGAAAAATCTTCATTTGGTATTGAAATTGATTTAGAAACATTGGTCATTTTAGAAGTATTTGAAAAATATAACTCTTCACATGATATGGCCGTTTGAGAAACAAAAACCCCCAAAAGATGATTAATCTTTGCATAATTTGCCAGTTTTATTTCTTTGTTCAATTTTTCATTTTTAAGCGACTCTCTTGAGCAATTTCCAGTGTCTCCTTGAATCATACACAACAAGAGGATCATGCTTTTCTAATAGAACTTTGCCAATATACAAACTTTGTTGTTTCTGCTGATCTTGCTTGAGATAAAAAGGATTTTGATAACCCAAACCATTTTCTGTTTTGTGTGGTAAAACGAGTTTGGCTTAAGTGAAAGCATGTGCAACGTTTGAATCGGTTGACCTATTTTAACCAAAATATTATCTAATTCCTTTATCTTATTCTCAAGTTGAATTTGTTTATCAAGAATCTCAACTTCTCGTATTTTGAAATCAGACTTCAACCTTTTCTTTTCTTCTTGAAGAGATGAAACAGTTTACTTTTCTTTTGAAAGTTGGTTATTTAAATTTGAAATTTCCTCATTCAAAGCCGTTATTTGTTTACCGAAACTTAAGTGAAGGGCATTTATCTTTTTAGTAAGACATTGCTCTTGATAAACAAACTTTTGATAACACCTTTAAAGTTTGTCATATTTTTTTGACTAATTTCAAAACACTTTTCTTGATTTTTATACCTAGCAAGCTTAGTGGTCAAATCAGTATTAGTTTCTCTCAACTTGCGATTGACCGTGTTGACTTTTTCAACTTCAATTGCTAAATTATTATATAATTATTCAAAATAAGCACGTGTTTCCTCAACAGTTGCAGGATGTTGATCTATTGTTTCCCTATCTTGTTCCACACAAGAAACCTCAGAAATAACATTACTATCATTCTGTTGTACTTGGTGTGGTTCAGGAATGGACTCGAGTAGCTCAGTATACTGCTCCTCTTAAGTAAACATATTAAATATATCATTATTGTAGCAATTTTCAGAAAGTTGTACCTTAGTTGATCCGTCTGAGTCATAGATGGAAGCTTTGTCAGTGAGTACCCGATGTCGATGCTTGCTATAAATTGGCCATCAAAATGCAGTTTGCGTTGACTTCCTCAATCTTATCAAGATTCGCTGCAACAGCCATCAGATCAAACTCTTCAGCTTGTAGTTGGATTCCTGCTTCTTCCTTTTGAGCAATTAGCAACTGAGTCTGAAGATAAGCAGCATCCCTTCTCCTTGGTCTGACTGTGCAGTTCCTAGCAAGATGACCCAATCCTCTGTAGTTGTAACGCCTTATCTGATTACCATTATTTCCAATTGCATTACTCTTAGCCCGTGCTGCTACAACATTACCATTCCCATTCGGATTCTGATTAGCAATCCTCAGAACAACAATAACCCCATTCTGATTTCCAACATTCTAAACACACGAATTCTAAACTGCATTCTGAACAACCTGATTCCTGACATTTTGTACTGCATTATACCCATTTTGATTCCCAACATTCTGCCCAGCATACTGTCTAAACTAATTCCCATCATTATCTTCAACCATCTGCATCTATCTGTCTTGATACATATTCATACCCGGTTGTGCAATCAGCCTGTTGTGTAGGTTGGATGAAATTCTTTAGTTGTTGTTCGTTGGTGTAGAATAGTTAAGTTTGAATGCTTTAGCTATTAGAACAAGTTCCATGTTCATTGCTGTTGTGGGATCGGAAATATCTTCATGATTAATCATTGGTTGTTGCTGAGTTGTGGTTGTTACATGTAAGTACTTGATGATGGTTGATCTTGGTGAAACTGGATAATTGAAAGGATTGTTGGAAATTTCCATGAGTGCTAAAGGATCTTGTGTTTTTGCAAGTCGTTCTGCTCTTAGATCTCATCTACCTCCTTTTGATTGTACTTCAAGAAATCATATAGCGCATGTAATCTGCTGTATGCAAGTCCTTTTTTTGATGAACAATGGTAACATGTCGACTCTATTCTGGTTGTAAGTTGTTTAGGAACTTGAGATTACTAGCAATCTTTTCTGGAAAGTGTTTGTTTCTCTTGAAATCATTCATCAACTTTGAGAAACAATTATAGTAAGACTTAATCGGTTCCCCATCAGTGGAAGTAAACCTTTCCCATTCATTAAACAACTTAGCCTTCTTCTCTTAAATTCCAATGTGAGAACCTTTCATCATTTGCTGAACACGTAACTAGATTTCCTGAGCAGTTTTACAACTATCAACAGCAACATAGATGTCTTCGGGAAGACCAAGAAGAATGGTCTGAATTGTTTGATCATCAGCTTCTATTTGCTTAATTTCTGCTTCTGTGAGTTCATCGTCAGTTTGTTCATGAAACGTTTCAGGAACAGGAACTGTACGAGCAACATCACCTAGTTCAGGAATCATTCGTCTGACATATGGACCATTTATAATGGAATTATAGATTAACTTTCCATTTGGTCTACTTTTTGCATAACAAAGAAGACGTAGTGACCATGGAACATAGCTCTATTTGTTAAGCATAGGAGGTCGGTTTTCGGAACTGGCTGCATAAATGTCTTGTTGAGTCGACATTGCAAAAGTGATGTGAAATGATAAGGTAAGATCTTTTATGGATAAAGTGATGTTGTTATGAATTGAAATCAATTAACGTTCACAGGATTTTACAAATCTATGATTTAAACCGAGAAAAGAAATGGAATCTTTTGCGAGATTTTACAAAATCAAGAAGAAATTGTGTAACAATGATTAATTGTTGTTGAAATCGTTGCTGTAGAAGAAGTACTTGAGCTTATGTTAACGATTGATGAGCAAAAAATAATGAACGGTTACCATACTTTCAACTTAAAATGATTAACAGTTGATTAAAACACAAACAAGGACTAATGGTGTAAATGAAATCCAAGTTAAATGCTTAACGGTTGTTAATTATAGTTATAAGGACTAACGGTGCAATAACGGTTCACTTTGGAGGGCTAACGGTTGAATTATAAGAATTAAGAACTAACGGTGTTAAACACTTTAAACTTTGAGGGAAAACAAACAACTAAGGAACAATTAGTAAATTGGTCTACAAGTACATAGACCAAAGTTGTCAAATGTGAATTTTAATTTATTAACACCACGTTCCCTCCTGTTTTGATGCATCATCTTCGTTTAAAAAGGTTTAAAAGAAAAATGTTTGTGTTTATGATCTCGCGAACTTGTACGGTACTCGAAGGTAAAATATAGACACACCACGATGATCGTAAACGAATCACGATCGTAGTGATATGAGTTAGAAAATGTTCGATCGACCAAAGCTCGAAACCTAAAAACCAAAACTACTCGAAACGTACACGTTTTGCCTTGAATACCTATGTATAAGATACCTAGCCTTCCTATGGTATAAATCGTCCTTGTTCAAGTGTATATTTCGCCTAGTAATGTGGTATTGTTTGCCCAACAAGAAACGTATAACTCACCTACACACACAAATGTATACTTCGCCTAAGCTTGAAGCGTATACTTTGCCTATACTTAACCGTATACCTCGCCTACACTGTGGTATAGCTCGCCTAACTTTCCATGGTATAGTTTGCCTAAGCTTGGTATACTTCACCTGAAAGAGACGTATAATTCACCTTAATCAAAATGTATACTTCGCCTAATTGTTGGTATAATTTTCCTATAAGGAAATGTATAGTTCGCCCAGTCTCACAAACGTATACTTCGCCTTCAATACAAACGAAACGTACTTTTTGTCTTTTAGCAAAAAACCCAAACTGTCCTTTCGATCTTATCTTCAAACCGTGTGTGAGTAAGAAAACCCATAATAAGCTTTGTAAATTAGCTCGTTTACACCACCAATAAGCTACAAAAAAAACTTCACCAAAAACCCTAGTAATAAGCTATTTTAAACCGAGACTGAATAAGCTTTGAAAACCTTTAGAAAGAGCAAATAAGCCGTTTGAATGAAATGTTAACCAAAAGCCACATATATTTGTTAAAATGAGCAAGAGACGTTTTGTGTTTATCTTTTGATGACCTTTTCAAACGTAGAAACAAAGAAAAAAGAACTATTTTGATCCACCACTACCACAATAATCAGTGTGGTATTTTAAGCCCAGAATGAAAATGTTGAACAGTAAGCCCAAAGTCAAATTCGTGTTATAAAGAAATTTATGTTGAACCACTAGTAAAATTATTTTTGAAGCTTGTAAACGTTTTCAACGAAACTTTTACATACTTTAACCAAATACGCTAACAACATAAAAAATAAGCTTACGAAAGAAAAACAATCTGAAATAACAAAACTATTAAAGAAGCCGAATAGAAAATAAGCCAATAAGCCGAATCAATAAGCTCAATACAACTATAACCCATTAGTCCTCAAAAGCGAATTGCTATTGCACCGTTAGTCCTTTGTGAACCAAATTGCTCATCAATCATTAACAAAAGTTCAAGTTCTTCAACAACAACAACGATCAACAACAAACCTTAATTCCAAACATTATTCATTCATGATTTCTTCTTAATTTAGTAAAATCCTATAAAAGTCCCTTCTTTTCATACTTTAAATCATAGATTTGTAAAATCCCGTGAACGTTAATTGAATTAAATCGACAACAACAATTACTTTACATACTTAAGATCCTACAAAATCATTTTCACTTCATAACAAACAAATCATTCATCATGACGACTCCAATCACAACAAATAGAGCAGATAGTCAAATGCATAACAACATTATGGCAGCTGGTTCAAAAGAATGTCCACGAATGCTTGCACTGGGAAGATATTCTCAGTGGCGATCATGTTTTATAAGATACATTGATACAAAACCAGACGGTGAAGCTCTAAAGAAATGCATAACTGAAGGTCCTTTTGAACCCTCAACTGTCATAATTCCAGCTCAACCTACAACAGATAACTCTCTACCAGTTGCAGAACAATAGTAATTGAGGATTTAACGAATATGTCTACTGAAAACAAAGCTCATTATCAAGTAGAAAAGGAAGCAATCCATTTGCTATTGAGTGGAATTGGGGTTGAAATCTACTCAACTGTTGATGCTTGCAAGACAGCTCATAAAATATGGATAGCTATTGACAGACTACAACAGGATGAATCTCTTAACATTCAAGACGTCAAGACTAATTTGTTTTGGGAGTTTGGAATATTTACTTCTCATGATGGAGAGTCAATGAAGTCATACTACTCCAGGTTTTACAAGATGATGAATGAAATGATAAGGAACAACTTGGAAGTTGCTACTATGCAAGTGAATGTTCAATTTCTTCAACAACTTCAACCAGAATGGTCAAAATTTGGGATAATTATCAAGCAAATTCACGACTTGGACACAATATCATATCACAAGCTCTTTGATATTCTGAAACAGTATCAAAAGGAAATTAATAAAATCCGTGTTGAGAGAATAGCCAAGAATGCAAATCCACTAGCGCTTGTTGCTGCTACTCAACAATATCCAGATCCTTATTATCAAGCACCAAAACATCAAAGATCATATGCACCTGCACCAAAACAACATTCTTCCACGAGATCTAATGTTTCTACAAGACACAAAGGAAAGGAGATAGCCAAACCAATCATACCTCTATCTAAGTCAGCTTCTAAAGAAGATAGTGATCCTAAACAAGCTTAGAAGGATAAGGAAATGCAAAAAACTTGGGCTCATTGCAAAGTACTTCAAGAAGCTCTACAAACCTACCAACAACAACCTAAGAACCTCTTCAAACTCCAAAAACAAGAATGTGGATACTTCTCTACGATATGGAGTCAGGTAGTGCAGCAGACTGGGATTCAGTGTTTTAATTGCAAGGAATTTGGTCATTTCGCTAAGGAGTGCAGAAAACCAAAAAGGGTAAAGATTACATGTATCACAAGGAGAAGATGTTGTTGTGCAAACAAGCTGAGAAAGGTTTTTCATTACAAGCCGAGCAAGCTGATTGGCTAGAGGACACGGATGAAGAGATAAATAAACAAGAATTGGAAGCACATTACTGCTATACGGGAAAGATTCAGGAGGTTCCTACTGCAGACTCAGGAACTAATATTGAACCATTAGAAAAGGTACAATACGATGCTGAATATAATGTGTTTGCCAATGAGAGACAGCATTCTGAGCAACCTGAATCTATTAATAACACATGTGTAGTGGAAAAGGTTGATAGTAATTTCATTCCTGATTCACCAGATATATGTGATAATGATATTCAGACTGACCAAAATGCTAAAGAATGTAATGATGAGCGTGTTGTGCTTGCTAATCTAATTGCAAATTTAACACTTGATACATAAGAGAACAAAAATATTTTAAAGCAATTAAAGAAAGCAAACGCATCACTGACTCAAGAA
>BQNB010128679.1:0-16074 GCA_026074375.1 Tanacetum coccineum
GGAAAAAAGCCTAACAATCTCAAATAGTCACTCAATTTCTGTAAGAGCATAAAACATATGAAATCCAAACACCAAATTTTTTTATTAGGGTGGGTACCATTTTTGTTGAAATTTCCAATTTGTTTTTGAAAATTGGGGGTTTTGTTTAACAAAAATACATAAAACCCTATAAAAACACAAAATTAACAAAAACCTTAAATCAAAGCATAACCCTAAATTTACCTTCCTTTATGTTTGATATCATCAAATTACGTCACATTTTACCATCATTTATCCCATACATTTACCCACTTTTATATAATTATTGCAAGATGTTGGTACATAATTGCTTAAAGTTTATAATTGTAGTAATTCTGGAGTAACTTGTGAAGACGAAGCTAAAAGGCGCACATCTGGAGCTAAAATGAAGACAATTGAAGAAAACTGTTATCTGCAACTATACGCCGTATCCAGCAAAGAAGATACGGCATATCAGCGTCAGCTCATCACAAGAATACGCGTAAAAGATTAATTCCTTATTCGGCGTATCACTCTTCACCTATACGCCGTATGCACAGCTGGTCATCAGTCAAAGAGATGCAATTAATGTGATTGATGGTAATTAATCTTGATTGATTTGACCTTATCGCGGACTCCAAGGAAATTAACCTTATACAGCGTATGCACCTCTCTCCATACGGCGTATCCAGGCAATTTTTAGACACTATAAATATGAGGCTTAAAAACGAGTTTCAGTGTGCAAAAAATTACATTCTCTATACCATACTCTCTGAAGTCGAATTTTCCAAGATATTAGAAGCAGCCAAGGTCAAGCACCAACCATAATTCCATAGAAGACATCGTGTAATTCTTACTTTCTTAATCATTCGATTTCTAATTGTTTGATCACGTTTGTAAATGACATATGTATTTGTGGGATAATACCCTCGGGTATTAACCATGTTAATGATGGGATTATAAGTTTGGTTTGTTTTAATCCGCTTGATTAATTTATCGTTGTTGTTTGAATTTCTGTTTATCGCCTATTTACTTGTTTATGTGGGTGTACAAGCGACTATCATTCTCAACTGGGTTTAGTGAGACATAACTAGTAATCTAGATACCAGGATAGCTCTTCATGTTGTGTTTTGTATGCCCGGACCAATAGGATCACAAATGATACCTTATCCTTACCCTTTGATTACAAGCTTAGTTAGACCGGCAGGTAACCCGATAATTGTTCAGCGATCATGTTCTTAATTAATTGGTATTGATTTTGGTGGTGGACTACCGGTGTATAAAAAACAAACATAATGTAATTAGTAGGTAAAGTCATGTGGGCTAGGGTCTTACAGGATCATTGTGCTTTAATTCCTGTGATAGATTATTAATTAGACTAATAGATGCTTTCTGAGGATGCGTTAAGTGTATCAGGATTGTTCATATCTAGAGGTTTGGATGAAGAAACGCCTAAAGTCTTGAGATGTATATGCCGCCATCGATTTAAGTAGCCATTGCATAAAAACAAACAAATCAACATTTAATCGGATTTAACATGGTTAATATAATTTTCTATTATTTGGCTTGTACCGCTTCTTTATCTTGTGATTATTTGCTTTAGTGTTTATTGTGTTTTGAATTAATTTTTGTCACCACTAAACCTGTGCCAGTCTCTCAGGTGAAACCCTCCATTTACCTCTAGTAAATATGTATAGAATAGGTTTAACCATTAGACTAATCTAGATAGATTAAAATACTAATAGAATATTAGGTTAACTCTCTCACTCTTAGTGTTCCACACCCTACTTATCGCGAAGCTTTCTTGACCGGGTACACTGCCCGTTAAAGTGTTGTCTTCAGGTTTGTCGGCTAAATATAAATGTAAAACTTGATAATCAATAATTATACACCACACGACGACACATCAGGGTTTTGGCGCCGCTGTTGGGGAGTGAATAGTTTAATCTTTATTCTTATTAGTATTTCTAACCTTTGACTTGTTTAGTGTAAATTAATTAATTAATTTTGACTGCTAATTATTTAGTTTAATTGTGTGTTTAATTTAATTGCATTATTTAATTGTATTTTAAAATTAGTATTTTGTTCCGACTGATCACTTGATACGGCGTATCCACTAGTTGAATGAGGCGTATCTAAACTTCTACCCAGGAAAGCGTATTGTTTTTGTTGTCTAAACGAGCGTATCTGTTCCCAAATTGATTCGCGTATTCTGTGGATCTCTATATGGCGTAACTGATATTCAAACAGAACATACGGGTATCCTGATCAATAGGATACGGAGTATTTCATCATCTGATACTTGTACCAGTATTTCAATCGGTTTTTGTTTTGTTTTATGTGGTTCCACTGGAGAGCACATCATACTTGATAATAGTGTTTTTTCTCAGAAAAACCGTGGGAACACATTCTTAATATTATTTGCGTTGATTCCTCTATATTTACTAACATTTTATGAAAAGCGGTGTTTACTAGGAGACAATGTCAAGTAACAAATGCGAATGACAGAATGAGAAGTGAGACTAACCCCCCAACAAACAAAAATCACGAACTAAAAATTGGGGATGAATTCCTAAAAATACTTAAGGACAACGCTTTCAACGGAACAGATGGAGGAGACGTAATCAACCACATCAGCAAAATACTTGAAATAACTCGGTTGGATTAAAATGATGATGTGGATTATAAATGAGATTCGATTACTCGTTTTTCAGATCACTCTGTGGAGTTGCTATAGGAATGGTGGAGCGTAGTGATCGGATGGGACATCCATCAGTTGGAAAGAAATGTGTAAAAGTTCTATAACTAATTATTTACCCCTTATCCATTCATGCATTAGTAAGGTGCCCGATGACTTGGATAACAGCCACTTTCTACCTTGAAATTTTCTATGCTTGGCTTGCGTATATTTGACAAACTATTTGGGAGATTGACAAAAAATACCCATTAATGGTTATGGGAGTTTTACGTAAATTGAAGTTACTAAGGGAAACGATTGGCGACCCCTCAACGATGAACCACGTGATGAACATTACAAAAAGACATGCTCTGATTCATTTTATAAACCATACTTGGATGCACAGGATGGAAAAGATATCTATGAAATTATCGACATAGAATATTCTCCGATACCAGTTCCCGCTCGTCGCAATATTAGCAATCAAGACGAGCTATGCAAAACTGAGGAATTTACAGTCATACGATATTCGATGGGTCTTGATGAAGAATTCATCGCTGTGGAACCAAGTAAGATAAGCACTGTGGAGAGAACCCCTAGGAGTATGTCTTGCATCTACCATGACCTCTTCAGCAAAAAAGATCGCGGGTGGACCGTAAAACGCACCAATTAATGAAGAATAAAGAGAATGAAAAAGGTCGAACTTAACGACCGGCTGAAACAAAAGTGCTTCCCAGGAGACAACCCGGTTATTTTTAAATTGTTTGTCGCATTTAATTGTTTGAATTTTAATTTATTATTGAGTCTGTCTTCCCAGACATTACATAAGGCGTATCAAACCCCTTAGGATATGGCGTTTGTATGTCTGGACGTTATCAGTATTTTTAAATTCCAGTGTTTAATTTCCAGCATTTAAATTGTTTTCACTAGATTACATATGGTGTATCCTAGGGTTTGGGATACGGCGTATTGTAACCTGTACAGTTGTTTGTTTAATTGTTTGCATGTATTATAGGATAACAGAAGTACAGATTGCACAAACGTCTTCTAATTTTCATGCAGGACCTTGCTGAAAGGAATTCGAATTAATGGTATACTCTAAAATTGCCATGTGTTGAACTCTAACGGGCATTCTGAAGCCCTCATTAACACACCTTTTGCTCAAATACTCAAAATGGAGAACCATCCGGAGCAAACTATCAGGGGAGTTTCCTCGTTCTAATTCTATTTCCCTTATTATTTATATGTTTTATCTATACAACGAGGACGTTGTATAATCTAAGTGGGGGGATGGAGAATAAGAACGTACTTGTCCTTATTTTCACAAATAAACTGCTAACATGCTTAAAAAATGGATCAAATTTTTTTAAAAAATAGCATGCTTTTTGTGAAAAATCACTAGTTACATTACCTAGCGCACTATAACCCTTAATGCCAATTTGTGAGAATTAAGCCTATCCGTTTCCAATTGCTTACTTAAAATTCCACAAAATCTGAGTATGCCGGTGATGTAGTGGACTTTAGAACTTGGCCTGGTATATCACTCGAGACCTCAATAATGAGTACTATGGATTTTGAGGAGTAACTGCCCTTAACTGGTAAATTTCTAGGATTAAACCAAAAAGCCTACATGTCGTAATATTAACTAACTACACTGGTTAGTTAACCCTCGTGTAACCCCTTTGCTTACTCTCACTTTTAGAGTAAGATACCCCTAGAATAACCTGCTGAGCCATTCTTTTCTTTTTCCACACCAATTAAAAATTGTTTTGTTTCACCTTTACACCTTAGCCTACCGTGTAGATTAAAGCCACTTTTAATCAATGTTGCTAGTTGCTTTCGTGTAATGTTTTGTAGTTCCTGCGTCAAAGTGAAATTTCTATATCTTTGTAATGGTCGGGAAAATTGCACAATGCAATGGGGATGTTTGTAGCTCGTGTATTTTTGCTACTTTCATGATTATATATTATGTCCGAAGAAGTTAAGTTCAAAAGGATGAATCAACCGGACAAATGATGATAGTGAAGACGGTGAATTACACCAAGATTTATGATGTATTATTGGAAGATTATATATATATATATATAGTTGAAAAGAAAGATAGTCGGTTCATTGAGCCTATACCGAAGACATTATTTGAAAGGATTGATTATTCGTTGATACGTGTAAAAATCAACGATGTAAAGTATTGTAAAAAGTGGCCGATATCACCACTTATCTTGTAAAGTATGTAAAGTTCGGGATGTAAGGGAAGTTGACCGTTATGGGAACGCCAACTTAGGTTGTCATTGTCATCTTATGATCAAGACGCTTGTTTATATGTTCTGTCTTTGTCATAGAACGGTCAGGAAAAGTTACTAGCAACCACACCTTATTTGTTGGATTTAATCTATTTGTTTTGTGATTTTTATTTAACAACCATTTACTTCCCATTCTTAGCAACTAACCTTAGGTTTTACTCGAACGAGGTTGGATTGGATCATGCATGTCTATTCAGTCGTTACGGCCATGTATGCATAATTTAGCCGCCTTGTTGGTTTATTACTTTTGGTGAAAACTAGAAGATCCATACCCTATATCGTTCTTCATCTTAACGATTAAAAAATGATTAAACCCAAGCCTACTAATAAATACCCAATTTACCTTCATCTTAACGCTCTAGAGGTGGAGATGTGTATCCTTGCCAAGCCTATGATACGAAGCTAATCACGACCGAGCAAATGAGCGTACCACTAAAATGTTGCACCCTAGATTAGTTGAGTGATCTGAGTGTTTTCATTCCTATATTTCGTGAGGTTCTTGGTTTTGTATAGGTGGTTAGAACGAAAAAAGTGCTTAACGGAAAAATCCTTAACCTCGGTTGGGATACATTTTCAAAAACCTTTCTAAAGTCTACTTGAGGACAAGTAGGATTGAAGTGGGGGATATTTGATATCATCAAATAATGTCACATTTTACCATCATTTATCCTATACATTTTACCCACTTTTATATAATTATTGCAAGATATTGGTACTTAATTGCTTAAAGTTTATAATTGCAGTAATTATGGAGTAACTTGTGAAGACGAAGCTAAAAGGCGCAATTCTGGAGCTAAAACGAAGACATTTGAAGAAAACTGTTATCTGCTACTATACGCCGTATCCAGCAAAGAAGATACGGCGTATCAGCGCCAGCTCATCACAAGAATACGCGTAAAGATCAATTCCTTATTCGGCGTATCACTCTTCACCTATACGTCGTATGCACAGCCGGTCATCAGTCAAAGATATGAAATTAATGTGATTGATGGTAATTAATCTTGATTGATTTGATCTTATCGCGAACTCCAAGGAAATTAACCCTATACGCCGTATGCACCTCTCTCCATACGGCGTATCCAGGCAATTTTCAGACACTATAAATACGAGGCTCAAAAACGAGTTTCAGTGTGCAAAAATTACATTCTCTATACCATACACTCTGAAGTCGAATTTTCCAAGATATTAGAAGCAGCCAAGGTCAAGCACCAACCATAATTCCATAGAAGACATCGTGTAATTCTTACTTTCTTAATCATTCGTTTTTCAATTATTTGATCACATTTGTAAAAATGACAATGATTGTAGGCTAATACCCTCGGGTATTAGCCATGTTAATGAAGATTATAATGTTTGGTTTGTTTTAATCCGGCTTGCTTAATTTATCGTTGTTGTTTAATTATGTTTATCGCCTTATACTTGTTTATGTGCTTGTACATGCGACCTATCATTCAACTGGGTCTAGTGAGACTTAACCAGTAATCTAGATGCCGGGATAGCTCTCCATGTTGTGTTTTGTATGCCCGGACCAATAGGATCACAAATGACACCCTGTCCTTACCCTTTGATTATGAGCTTAGTTGGACCGGCAGGTGACCCGATAATTGTTCAACCAGTATTGTTCTTAATTAATTGGTATTGATTTGGGTGGTGGACTACCGGTGTATAAAACAACATCAAGCAATAAGTGGGTAAAGTCCCGATGGGCTAGGGTATTAACAGGATCACCACTGCTTTAATTCCCTATGATAGATTATAATTAGACTAATGGATGCTTTATGCGGATGCGTTAATCGTGACAGGATTGTTCGTATCTAGGTCTTAGGAAGAAGAACCGCCTAAGTCTTAAGAATGATATGCCGCCTCGAAATAAGTAGCCATTGCACTAAACAAACAAATCAACATTTAATCGGATTTAACATGGTTAATACAGTTTTCTATTATTTGGCTTGTACCGCTTCTTTGTCTTGTGATTATTTGCTTTAATGTTTATTGTGTTTAGAATGAATCTTTGTCACCACCAAACCTGTGCCAGTCACTTAGGCTGAACCCCCCCATTTATCTCTAGTAAATATGTACAACATAGGTTTAACAAGTAATTAGACTAATCTAGATAGATTAAAATACTGATAGAATATTAGGTTAACGTTCACTCTTAGTATTTAACACCCTACTTACCGCGAAGCTACATCTTGACCGGGTACACTGCCCGTTAAAGTGTTGTTTTCTTGTTTGTCTAAATATAAATGTAAAACTTGATAATCCCTAAATAACAACCACATGACGACACATCAAGTTTTTGGCGCCGCTGTCGGGGAGTGAATTGTTTAATCTTTATTCTAATTAGTGTTTCTAACCTTTAACTTGCTTAGTGTAAATTAATTAGATTAATTCTGATTGCTAATTGTATAATTTAATTGTGTGTTTAATTTATTGCATCATTTAATTATGTTTTAAATAGTATTCTGTTCTGACTGATCACCTGATACGACGTATCCACCAGTTGGATGCGGCGTATCTAACCTTCTGCTCAGAATAGCGTATTGTTTTTGCAGTCTAAATGGCGTATCTGTTCTCCCAACAATACAGCGTATTCTGTAAACTCAATACGGCGTACCGCTATTCAACAGACTCATACGGCGTATTCTGATCTATAAAATACGACGTATTTGTCAACTGATACAGTACCAGCATTTCATTTTCAGTTTTCTGTTTTGTTTTATGTGTTCTCTCCCATGAGAGCACATCCTACTGATCATCTGTGCTTATTCTCAGGAAACCATTTGACCTAATCTGAATGGGACCCATACCACAACGTGCCTTGCCAACCCAAATCTTGTTGAGACAAAAACCATGCCTTGCCAACCCAAATCTTGCTGAGACAAAAACCAACAATAATGTTAAAATAGAAATCAACAAGGAGATACTTATGATGCTACGTGATAACGCCTATAATGGAGCTGAAACAAATGACGCAGTTGACCATATTACTAGATTTCTCCATATAATCGATCTAGTTAAAATTCCCAAAGTTGACCAAGAACAAGTGTTCATTTTTGCATTTCCATACTCTCTTACTGGAAAAGCACGTAGGTGGTGGATGCACGAAGGAAATGACAAGATTAATTCATGGGTAGAGTTAGTTGACAAATTCTTCTACAAATACTACCCACTATCCCGTGCCAGTAAAACGAATGATGCTAATGTTAGGGAATGTCACCTAAGATTTATGAATTGGTTGAACTCGAAATTCAAAAACCCTTGGAAGTTGAGTAGTGCAACTAAAAATGCACTTTGGAATTTTTGGGAAAAGGGATACGCTAATGATACACTCGTTGATGATGAGGAGTCAAGTGATGACGAAAGAGAGGAATCAAACCTTATGAATCACCATGACACAAATCCGTTTCTCGACCCTTACATGAGTGCTAAGGACGAGGGTAACAAAAGCCACCATATGAAGTGTAATGACAACACTAGCGGATCAGAAAACTTCGTTCAAAGTGATGCACCGTACTCCGGAAATATTAACCAACAAAATGAAGGAATATGCAGAGTGGACAAATTTGAGGTGATCAAATACTCGATTGGGGATAACAAAGAATTTATAGGAATTCGCACGCTCGAACGCGACTCTTAGGCTCAAACTGTTAACGAAATATCCAGTATCTACCTTGATATCTTTCGCAAAAAGGACGAAGGATGGACCATACACCGCACCAAGTATGAGCCACAATGAAGTGTTGGAAAAGGTCAAACTTAACGACCAGCTGAAACAAAAGTGCTTCCCGAGAGACAACCCGGTTGTTTTTAAATTGTTTGTTGCACTTTAATTGTTTTCGTAGGATTATATATGGCGTATCCTAGGGTTTGGGATACGGCGTATTGTAACCTGCACAGTTGTGTGTTTAATTATTTGCTTGTATTTTAGGATAGCGGAAGTACAAATTGCACGAACGTCTTCTAAACTTTCATGCAGGACCTTGCTGCAAACGAAATTTGACTTAATGGTATACTCTAAAAAATGTCAAGTGTTGAACTCAACGGGCGTTCTGAAACCCTCATCAACACACTTTTTGCTCAAACACATAAAATGGAGAACCATCCGGAGCAAACTATCAGGGGAGTTTCCTTGTTCTAATTATATTTCTCATATATTTAATTGTTCTACCTATACAACGAGGACGTTGTATAATTTAAGTGGGGGATGGAGAATTAGAACGTACTTGTCCTTATTTTCATAAATAAAATGCTAACATGCCTAAAAATGGATTAAATTTTTAAAAAAATTTAGCATACTTTTTGTGAAAAATCACTAGTTACATTACCTGGCGCACTATAACCTTTAATGTCTATTTGTGAGAATTAAGCCTATCAGTTTCCAATTGCTTACTAAAAATTTCACAAAAATATGAGTGTGCCAGTGATGTAGTGGACTTTAGAACTTGGCCAGGCATATCACTCGAGACCTTAATGATGAGTACTATGGATTTAGATGGAGTAACATGCTTAGCTGGTAGATTTCTAAGATTAAACCAAAAAGCCTACATGTTGTTATCTTAACTAACTACACTGGTTAGTTAACCCCCATGTAACCCTTTGCTTAATCTCACTTTTAGAGTATGATACCCCTAGAATAACCTGCTGAGCAATTCCTTTCTTTTTCCACACCAATTAAAATTTTTCTGTTTCACCTTTACATCTAAGCCTACCGTGTAGATTAAAGCCTATTTTAATCAATGTTTCTAGTTGCTTTTGTGTAAAGTTTTGTAGTTCCTGCGTCATAGTGAAATTTCTCTATCTCTGTAATGGTCAGGAAAATTGCACAATGCAATGAGAATATTTGTAGCTCGTGTAATTTTGCTACTTTCGCCATTATGTATTATGTCCGAAGAAGAAAAGTTTAAAGGAAAAATTAGCCGGGAAAATGATGAAAGTGAAGACGGTGAAAATACACTGAGATTTATGATGTATTATTGCAAAAAAAAATAGCTGAAAGAAAGATAGTTGGTTCATTGAGCTTATACCGAAGAAATTATTTAAAAGGATCGATTATTCGTTGATACGTACAAAAAAATCAACGATGTAGAGTATTGTAAAAAGTGGCCGATATCACCACTTATCTTGTAAAGTATGTATAGTTCGGGATGTTAGGGAAGTTGACCGTTATGG
This sequence comes from Tanacetum coccineum, assembly GCA_026074375.1. Lineage (NCBI taxonomy): Eukaryota > Viridiplantae > Streptophyta > Magnoliopsida > Asterales > Asteraceae > Tanacetum > Tanacetum coccineum. The sequence continues at coordinate 10,147 of BQNB010128679.1, forward strand.
GAATGCCAACTTAGGTTGCCTTTGTCATTTCTATGATCGAGGCGTCTATTTATATATTCGAGTCTTTATCATGGAACGGTCGGGAAAAGTTACTAGCACCCGCACCTTATTTGTTGGCTTTAATCTATTTGTTTTGTATATTTTATTTAACAACCATTTACTTTCCTTTCCAAGGAACTAGCCTTAAGATCTACTCTAACGAGGATGTGTACGAGCATGCATGTCTATTTCGTCATTACGGCCATGTATGTGTGTCTCAGCTGCCTTGTTAGACGATGACTTTCGGTGAAAACTAGAAGGTCCAATACCCTATATCATTCTTCACCCTAACCGCTAGTTAAACATGAACGAGGATGTGTTCGGATTGTATATGTATATTTTGTCATTACGGTCGTGTATATATGATACAGCTGCCTTGTTTGTGTGGTACTTATGGTGAAATACTGATTGAACGATCAACCCTAAGCCTTTCTAGCCCAATTTACCTTTTTGACTTGTTACTCCTTAGCTCTAGAGGTGGAGATGTGTATCCTTACCAAGCCTATGATACGAAGCTAATCACGACCGAGCAAATGAGCGTACCACTAAAATGTTACACCCTAGATTAGTTGAGTGATCTGAGTGTTTTCATTTCCATATTTCGTAAGGTGCTTGGTTTTGTACAGGTGGTTAGAATGAAAAAATTACTTAACGGAAAAATCCTTAACCTCGGTTGGGATACATTTTCAAAAACCTTTCTAAAGTCTACTTGAGGACAAGTAGGATTCAAGTGGGGGGATATTTGATATCATCAAATAACGTCACATTTTACCATCATTTATCCCATACGTTTTACCCACTTTTATATAATTATTGCAAGATATTGGTACTTAATTGCTTAAAGTTTATGATTGCAGTAATTTTGGAGTAAGTTGTGAAGATGAAGCAAAAAGGCACAATTCTGGAGCTAAAACGAAGACATTTGAAGAAAACTGTTATCTGCTACCATACGCCGTATCCAACAAAGAAGATACGACGTATCAGCGCCAGCTCATCACAAGAATACGCGTAAAAGATCAATTCCTGATTTGGCGTATCAACGCTCACCTATACGCCGTATGCACAGCTGGTCATCAGTCAAAGATACGCAGCTAATGTGATTGATGATAATTAACTTTGATTGATTTGATCTTATCGCGAACTCCAAGGAAATTAACCCTATACGCCGTATTCACCTCTCTACATATGACGCATCAAGACGTTTTTCAGACACTATAAATACTGGACTCAAAAACGAGTTTCAGTGTGCAAAAATTATGTTCTCTATACCATACTCACTGAAGACGAATTTTACAAGATATTAGAAGCAGCCAAGGTTAAGCACCAACCATAATTCCATAGAAGAGATCGTGTAATTCTTACTTTCTTAATCATTCGATTTTCATTGTTTGATCATGCTTGTAAAATTACAATGATTGTGGGCTAATACCCTCAAGTATTAGCCATGTTAATGAAGATTATAATATTTGGTTTGTTTTAATCCGGTTTGCTTAATTTATCGTTGTTGTTTAATTATGTTTATCGCCTCATACTTGTTTATGTTCTTGTACATGCGACCTATCATTCAACTGGGTCTAGTGAGACTTAACCCATAATCTGGATGTCGAGATAGCTCTCCATGTTGTGTTTTGTATGCCCGGACCAATAGGATCACAAATGACACCCTATCTTTACCCTTTGATTATGAGCTTAGTTGGACCGGCAGGTGACATAATAATTGTTCACCCAATATTGTTTATTAATTAATTGGTATTGATTTAGGTGGTGGACTACCGGTGTATAAAACAACATCAAGCAATAAGTGGGCAAAGTCCCGATGGGCTAGGGTATTAACAGGATCACCACTGATTTAATTCCCCATGATAAATTATAAGTAGACTATTGGATGATATATGCGGATGCGTTAATCGTTATAGGAATGTTCGTATCTAGGTCTTAGGATGAAGAACCGCCTAAGTCTTAAGAATGATATGCCGCCTTGAGATAAGTAGCCATTGCACTAAACAAACAAATCAACATTTAATCGGATTTAACATGGTTAATATAGTTTTCTATTATTTGGCTTGTACCGCTTCTTTGTCTTGTGATTATTTGCTTTAGTGTTTATTGTGTTTAGAATTAATCTTTGTCACCACCAAACCTGTACCAGTCTCTCAGGCTGAAACCCCCCCTATTTACCTCTAGTAAATATGTACAACATAGGTTTAACAAGTAATTAGACTAATCTAGATAGATTAAAATACTAATAGAATATTAGGTTAACGTTCACTCTTAGTGTTCGACACCCTACTTACCGGGAAGCTACATCTTGACCGGGTACATTGCCCGTTAAAGTGTTGTTTTCTGGTTTGTCGGCTAAATATAAATGTAAAACTTGATAATCCGTAAATAACAACCATACGACGACACATCAACAATATGTTTTATGCAATGGCGCAGGAGGTAAACATGGCATATGACAAACAACTAATTGCAACAATGGAAAGACTATCAACATTGTTTAGTGGTATGTGTTTAATTACACATACCTTTTACCTTTAAAAACGAGCTAAAATAACCAAAAAACGGACTTAAATCACCCGCAAGCATATTATGAGAGGTGCATAGAGAGATAGTGAGATCTGTAACTGGCTGGTTTTTTTGTTTCAGAGAGAGAAGCGGTGGCAATATATCATTAGGGAAAATGGAAGCCAGATGGCAGCCATGCAAGAAAAAAGAAGCCATGGTGAGTGAGATGTGAGAGAGATATGAAGGGTAGAAGTATAAAACCAGAGCGAGGCAAACAGTAAGAGTTAAACATAGCCGAGTTGGAAAAATATTAATTAAATAACCTGGTCGGGGCGGGTTGCTTTAAATGTTTTGCAACCCGTATCGTGGCTTTTAATAAAGTATATAAATATGACTAGATTCATCAACGGTCCTTCTGTTGAAACTAAATGAAGTGGAATCTATGAGTAATATGTATGCGATATGTAAGAATGAGGGTTATATGGACTTGTCAATTCATCATGTAGGAGGTCTTTGGATTTGGATTCAATTCTCATCGTCATCATCTTGCTCTAAATTTCAAGAGAATTCTACCATGAAAAATCTTTACTCTTCAATCAAAACTCCTTTGCCCTCTTTCAAAGTGGAATAACGTATGATTTGGATTGAAATTAATGGATTGCCTTTATGTGCATGGGGTTCAAATGCTTTCAAGAAAGTGGCATCCTTATTTGGTAAATTCAAGTTTTCTGAAGATGAAGAATCCACTGCCTTGTCGTCGGGAAGAGTTTGTATCTCTACAAGGTCTTATAAATCGGTATCTAAAAAAATTATAGTTGAAGTTAACGGGGAGATGTTTGATGTACAAGTGCACGAAATAAGTACTTGGAGCATAAACATCACGGATAATACCAGTGATACGTCATCTCACATGGATGTCAATAGATTAGAAAGGACGAAATTTCTGTGGATGATAACCCAAATGATGACATAAATGACTTAAATGATAAACTAAATGAATTGGCTCAAGCTACTAAAGATGAGAAAATTCATTTTGAATTCCGAAACGCTCGATGATGTGAACAGCCACGTGAACAAGTGGAAGAAGAGTTTATCAAAGTTAGTGACATGTCGGACTTAAGCCGCCCACCTGGCTTTGAATATGTGAAAAGGAGCTCCTCAAGTACAAGTAAGTGTTCCACCAATTTTGCTAGACACCAAAAGAAGGACATCAAAGGTATTTCGCTATTCACGAACTCAATTATAAGTATTGAAGTTAGCGACCTCATTAGTTTATGTTGTTAGAGGTGTAAAACTCCGTTAACCAATGATAAATGGAATCGGTGTACACATTGTGATAAATAAATATTATATCCATCAATAGTTGTGGTACGAAGAAAAGGCGTAAGCGTGTTTGGATCAAAGATATGTGTCTTAAACATAACGTACATTTTCTTGGTATTCAAGAATAAAAAATGACTCGTCTCGAGTTATTTCGTCTTAAGTCTATGTGGGGAAATTTCAATTTTGATTATGCTTGTAGCATGGCTCGAGGTAGATCGGGGGGCTTAAACTCCATGTGGGATCCGAACATGTTTTTGAAGGAATCTATTTGTGTGAGATTTTTTCAAATTGTAAAGGGGACATTGGATAACGCGAATTGGTGAATGTTAGATGATATAACATCTACGTCCCCAAGATAACGTCGGCTAAGTCTCTCTTTGAATCGGCTAAGTCTTCTCTTTGGAATCGTATTGCTGAATTCATGCACCAACACAATGGAAAATTCATTCTCTTTGGTGACATGAACACTGTTCGTCATGAAAACGAAAGGTCTGGTTCTTTATTTTCTCGTAATGAAGCTGATCTCCTTAATTCTTTTATTGATTCCTCGGGTCTAATTGATCTTCCCATTGGAGGTCGATATTACACTAGGATGAATAAAGTAGGTACTAAACTCAGCAAGGTTGATCGATTACTTATCTCTGAAGGTATTTCGGAAGACATTCCTGACATCAGAGTCACGGCTATCGATCGCATGTGGTTGGATCATTCCCTTATTCTCTTTCATGCTATGAAATCGGATTTTGGTCCTAGTCCTTTCAAGTTCTATTGGTTAAATAGGGACGGTTTTGAAGACCTTATTAAATCTACATGGTCTACTTAGAAGCTCCTAATGATGGGAGAATCCTCAAGTCCCATGAGAAATTGAGGTGTCTAAAAACCGCTATCAAACAATAGCATTCTAATACCAGGAATAACGATTGCACTCTAAAGCAGGTTGCCTTATCTAATATTAAAGATATAGAGAAAAAGATAGATGATGGTTCAGCGAGCTCTTCGAATCATGATAAACGGATTAAACTCCTCCAAGATATCGACAAGCTTGACAAGCTTGTAGCGCTTGATTTAATCCAAAAATCTCACATCAAGTGGGACATCGAGGGAGACGAGAAATTCCAAATTCTTTCATGGGATGATTAATAACAAGAGAAGATCTTAAGCTATTACTGGAATTTTGCATGATGAGTTTGGATTACGTGGATCCGTTCTCATTAAGGAAGCCTTCCTTAACTATTACAAAGAGAAATTCCAAGCTCATGATTCTCAAGTGGTTTTTTCTTCGATGATACATTCTACTAGTCTTACTTCTCTTGATCGCGATTCCTTGGGGATACATTTCTCGTTAGACGAGATTAAGACGGCTATTTGGGATTGTGGTAGAAACAAAGCCCTTGGTCCTGATGGTTTCTCGTTCGCCTTTATAAATAAATATTGGGATCTCATAAAGACGAATATTTTTGAGTTTTTTAATTCTTTCTTTATTTCAGGTTCGATGCCTCAAGGTGCTAACTCTTCTTTTTTCTCGCTTATTCTGAAGACTAGTAACCCTATCTCTATTAAAGATTTCCACCCTATTTCTCTCATTGGCATTCATTACAAGATCATTGCCAAAGTTCTTGCTAGCCGGCTCTCTAAAGTAATAGACAAGGTTGTTAGTAAAGAAAAATCTGCTTTCATATCTGGCCGTCAAATTCTTGATGGCCCTCTTATCATTAGTGAGGTCATCCAGTGGTAAAAAAAAGGAAGAAAAAGATGTTAATTTTCAAGGTGGATTTTGAAAAAGCTTTCGATTCGTTTAGTTGGAAATACCTGGACTATGTTCTCCTTAGCCTTGGTTTTGGTTCTAAATGGCGCTCCTGGATTAGAGCTTGTCTTTAATCTTCTAGAGCTTCTATTTTGATTAATGGTAGTCCTACTTCCGAATTCTATTAAACGTGGTTTATGGCAAGGAGATCCCCTATCTCCTTTCCTCTTTATTCTTGCTATGGAAGTTCTTCATGGTGCTATGTCTAACGCGGTTAATTCCGGTCTCATTCGAGGTATCAAGCTTGGCTCTTC
>BQNB010128680.1:0-19240 GCA_026074375.1 Tanacetum coccineum
TTTGCCATTTTTGGTCTGTTTTGGGTTTAATTGGGTTATTTTAGGTATAAATAGATATGTGTATTTTACACTTATCAATAATCTTCAATGAAATCAAAGTTTTTGAGTATTATTTCTTTGAAGAGTTGAGGTTCCATGCTAGTATATGCGTGGAAGTCCTTTCTTGCATACATACCATCTAAACTTGAAGGCTTTATTAGCACGGAGCTGAAAATTTTCTCAAATTGTGTCTTGAGCACACTAAAGGCATTCTGGCAGTTGGACTCAAGAATAGTTTCTTTGGAAAGTTGTTGTTCCAGTGTATCCATGTTCTGAGAGAACGTTCTTGTGAATGTGTCAACATCTTCACTAAAAATATGACTAAATGCACGTTTAAATTCACTTTTAGTGATGCCTTGTTCAAGTTTCTGTGTGAAATTTGATTTAAGTGCACTAAGACCGTTTAGGCAACTACCTTTCAAGATCTTTGCTCGTTTTAGCATTTGTTGCATGTCTTGTTCATCTGAATACGAACACGAAGATAAAGTATCTTTCGTTTCCATTTTACTGTGAATTGTGAAGTGAAAATGATTTGTAGGATCTTAAGCAGGTAAAGTGATTGTTGTTGTGGATTGGAATCAATTAACGTTCACGGGATTTTACAAATCTTTGATTAAAACCGAGAAAAGAATTGTATCTTTCGCGGGATTTTACAAAATCAAGAAGAAACCGTAAAACAAAAATGAATTGATGTTGAAATCGTTGTTGTCGTTGAAGAACTTGAACTTTCGTTAACGATTTTTTGAGCAAAAACGATGAACGATGCACAAATTTGAACTTTAGTTGATTAACGATTGATCAAAACTCAAATAAGGACAAACGGTGCACAAACGATTCACTTTAAAGGGCTAACGGGCTGTTTTGAAATAATAAGGATTAACGGTGTAAACTTGTTATAACAAAGAGGGTTATAAAACAAGGTAAGGACGAGTGATGAATTATACTTGAACTCCAGGGAAGAAACTTGTAAAATGGAAAATTTGTTTATTAAATCAAACGTTTCCCTCCTGATACATCATCTCTTTCGTTTAAATTTTTTTATAAATTGAACACGTTTATTCTTTTTAGCTCGCGGACTCGTACGTTTATCGTCGGTGTAAAATAAATATACCACGATGATCGAAACGAGTTCACGATCGCAATGATATAGGTCTCAAGTCCCGTCGTTGAACGTCACACAAAACCGAAAAACCAAAAATTAGTTAAAACGTGTAGTTTTTGTTGAGTTGCTTAATTAGTTCGGTTGACACTACACTAATTAGTTCGATTCCTTGTAAGAGATTGACAAGTTCGGTTCTCAAGGGAAGCAACTAGTTCGGTGGTTTAAATCTTGAACTCATTCGGCTCTTTGAAAAATGAGACCGGTTCGGTTGTTTGAAAAAGTTGGACTTGTTTGGTTCTTCTTGAAAAATACTAGATCGGTGGATGTTGGTTTGATGCTCGTTCAGTTCAAGCAATATATCAAACACCTTGACCGTACCTTCTTCTTCTCTTCGTTTTAGCCTTGTTTGTTCTTGTTTCGAGCCTCAAAAACACAATAAACATACAAATTAAGCTCGAAAATAAGCTACCACCTTTCTCACCAGAATAAGCTCGAAATAAGCTTTTAAACCGAATAAGCCCACGACAACACAAGAAGAACTACGATCACCACAATAACCCGTGTAGAATGATAAGCCCAAACTAGATGAACAGTAATATCATATTTTCTAACCAAAACAACAAGACGGAAAGAAAGAAAAATAAAATAAGTCGAATAAGAAAGTAAGCTCAATAAACCGAAATAATCACAACCACAAACACTAAACCCACCCGAGGCGAGTGATACCAAATGTCGGCAATCCAAAATCACTTTCACTTCACCATTTGATACAAGAAAAATAAGATGAGAGAAAATGGAAGAATTGTAGAGAGAGAAACTAGAGAGAGAAAGGTAGAGAGAAAATGAGAGTTGGATGATTAACTTGCAAAATGGAAAAAATTACAAATGAACCAACACCATTTTCCTTGATGGAAAATGGTATATATACCCTAATGAGCCATGGGCTTTCTAGGTGGGATAGGCTTGGGATTGACTTGGGCTTAGGCCCATTACACATACAATATTAGATTACTAAATAAGCCCTTTTACCCGTCTAGCCTATTACAACATATAATTAATTAAGTGACCGAGACCTAATATAATGAACGAACTTCCTTGTTCGACTCAATATTTTGAGGCTAACAATCTCCCCCGAAGTGAGTTCATTGTGACACTCCTTCGTGAGATCAATGAGATTGCTGTTGTCGTTAAGATCTTGTGGTCTTGGTCTCTGAATTCGTTGTAGGCTTGTTCCTTCATGCTTTGTGATCTTTGATCTTGAGCCTTTGTCATTGTCTTTCGACTTCGTCTTTATGTTCGAGATCTTTAAATCTTTTCCTTGCTTGTCTTGATCATCTTTGCCACCTTGCGATCTTGTGTCTTGACCAACATGCTCATACTTTGCATCATCTTGAAAGCTTGCTAACAATCTCCCTTGATAGACTTGATATCTTTGAAGGAAGATCTTGTATATCAGAGTTTGTGCGGAAGTCTTTGTCTTTAATTCTTGAGCTTTCATGATTCTTGAATCTTGATGCTTATAGTATGTCTTTGTAGTTTGAGCATGAGCATGTGGTAATGAATCCCAAGCATTGTACCCGGAGGTATTGAACAGTGATGTATTCGTGTGTGAGTTGTGATTGATTGGGTCCATTCAGTGAGATCGTTTATATGTGGTAATCGTTCTGCCATTGGGGCGAAGATTTTAATGTGGTGGTTATGAAAAGGCTTAACATTTACCGGTTTTGAGGTGACATATTTGATGGGTGGGGGTCCATAATTTTTTGTGGGTCGCGGCCCTCGGGGAGGGAATCAAATTAGTGACTAGTTGTAATTGAATTAATTTCCAAAGCCAAATAATGGAAATATTAAAAGCATGCACAACAAGTTTAGATTTAAAAAGCATATCACATGTATTAATTTACACGTATCAATTTCGTGATAATAGTTAATGAAAGTTAGTAATAACGGCCTTTCACAAAAATATTACATAATTTTAATCTTATATTGCCTTTTTTAAAAACATAAAAATCGTTTGGCTGAATTGCCCCATAGAAAATAACTACATGTGTGGTGCCTCCAGTTCGCTCCCGGTGATGATTCATCAGATCATATAACGATAAATATATTCTTTCTGAATTAAACGGTATATTATTTTATTTAAAGCTTAAACTAGAAAAACATAAAAAATAAAAAAATCAAATTACTAACGGAAATGGCTTCTAATTTAAATTTAACAGCAAATTCTTTCGAGGATTTGTCACAATACAACCACATATTAGACAGGATCTATCTTCTTGTGAATAGTATACATAGATGTCAGGTATCATGAAATTAAACTCTTTGTACATATATGTGGCAACTATAGTATCTTGCAAGTCTTCCAAAGGCCATTGATATATCTTTCATATTATTATCTGCACTTTGATATTTCTTCAGCAACCTAGACCTACTTTTTGTTGGGTTCATTCATATAATGTTTTTGGGACATTGGTAAACACCAAACCATCACCTTACAGATTTGTTTTGCTCTGCAAGACATTTAGGTCCAGTTCTCCTGCAGTTATATGATCAACGTGAATTTGTTTTTGGTTCCGTACTTCACATATGTCACCATTGTCCAAGCCATATATTGTGAGTGGAAAGGATATCTTTTCGGAGCAGAAGGAAATTCCAGGATCAGCTTCAGTATGGATGTATATATGTTGTATGAATGCTTCTATCTTCATGATCGCTGACCTCTAGAGTGAATAAGGTTCAATAATATAAAATATATAGGATTATTTTGAATATAAATAGCTGAACATAACCAACTTAGTCGAGCTTAAGGAGTAGTGAGGGCTCCTTCCTGCAATTAGTGACCCTAAAGGACTGTAGGCCCACAGTTGCTTGTTATTCCTCTTTATGCATCCAGTATCATAGGTGTATGAAACTAGGAGGCTGGTTTTGGACGTATGGAGTGTACATTGGCACCGACGATGGTGAACTCTTTTCTTGATTCTCGGAAAATGGCTGGTTTGGAAGACAGTGGGTCTTTCAATTGCACCACTTTTTTGTTATCATCTTGGGTGACAAAGAGGGTTGTTTGAATATTAATGGATTGATCATTCTTATGTGGTGCCTGTTTTACAGGATACTAGGTTCTTGTGCCTAAAGGGGAAACTAGATCGGAGGTTCTGGGGTTGGTGGGGGTGATGCTGTGAGTGCGGGTTTGGATGTTATTTGTTGATCGTTGTTATGTGGCTTTTAGATTGAAAGCATGCGGTTACAGTTTGGAGGTGATGTGTTGCTGGTATGGTAGTTGTTTTTATGGTTTTTCGGTGTTAGTTTGTGTTGTTTGTGTCGTGTGTGACGTTCTAATTGTTTAGTTTCGTAGTTATATGGGTGGTATATGTGAGGTAGATTATATTTTGATGATGTTCGTTGGTTATTATAGTTAATAGGCAGGATGGGGTTGTTGGGTGTAGGGTTTATTTATAGGTTCGATGAACTCCATATCATTTATATATTTAGACAATCATTTCTATCGCGGAATACTTTATTCATTTGTGAAAATCATAGCTAAAAAACGATAGTGGGAGGGGGGGGGGAAGTGGGTAAGGGGAGGTGAGAGAAGGGAACAACAAAATACCAGGGTGGGGATGGTGGGGAGAGGAAATGGAGAAGTAAAGGGGAGATATTAGGATCGTGGAAAAGTTTGTTTTTTAGTAAAGAAAATGGTTAGTTAGTGTACTGTAGTGTGTTGTTAGTTTGGGTGTGGTGTGATTATTGCATTGTATGTATTTTAGGATTTATTTAGTGGTGATTGATATAAGGTAGTCTTTTTTCTGGAGGGATTGTGTTGGTTGGCACTTTATTTTGCACAGATGTGTCCTGTTAAGGTGTCACGATGGTTTGTTCTAGTGGTAGATCTTATGTTGTGGGGGGTTCGTTTTGTGTTTTGGCTTTGTGATAGGGAGTTGGTGTGTTATAGTTTTTGTTTTTATATTTTTTTTGGGGATTGTGGTTGGGTGTTGTTGTTGATTATGTTGTTTATGCATCTGGATTTGGAATACTATGTAGTTTGAGGTGGGTGGGTTGTATGTTTTTGTGTTCGTTTATGCTGTTCCTTTTGAAGGGGCTGTGTTAGTGCGTTGCTAGTTTTTGGTTGTGGTGTGGTGGAGTTTGTGGTTTACAATATTTTGTAGATTTTTTAATGGTAAGTTTGTGTAGGGTGGTCGCGTTGTTTGTTTTGTCTGTTTGCAAATGTGGATAATTATTAGTGTGTGGGTGAGTGGTTTGTTTGTTGGTTGGTTTCGTATGGTATTTTTTTGATTGTATTCTATTTTGTTGTTTTACTGGGTATTATTTGGGATTTGTTTGAAGTGTTTTTTTGGTTTGGTATGATGTGTGGTGGTGGTTTTTGTGGTTTATTGTAGGTTGATTTTTTGGTTGTTTGATTTTTTATGATTGTGGTTCTTTTGCTGGAGTGGACGTGAAGTTTTTTTGTTTGCAATCTTTAGGTTATGAGTATTAAGGTGTTGACTATGAGAAAATATTAAGCATATTTGATTTTCATACTAATATTTATTTTGGGTTGTGTTAGGTATTGTTATAGGCTTTTCTATTTTTATGGTTTTGGGATCTATAGGCGGGGAGGAGTCGAATGTATGAATGTAAGATTGTATTTGCGCGCGAGATATGTTTTCTGGATGAGTTTTTGAGTCGTCAAAATGGGTTGCTCTATTAGTATGTCTAGGGAAGACTAATAATGTTGTTTTATGGTGGTATGAAGGAGTTGGGGTTGTAAATCTTGTTGACAGGCCAGGGGTACAGAATCGTTAGTGATTAACATCTTGTGGGGGAGGGTAAGGTACGGAGAATATTTCGGGCTGGGTATGAGCACTGTGAGTATAGTTGATTTTTAATGTTGTTGGGTTGATGTTTTTTGGAGTGGACAGTTGTTTTTGAGTTTGTGTTTATTTTGTGTGTTTGGGTATTTTGCGTTGGGTAGTTTTAAGTGGTTTGGGGGTTTGTTCTTGTGACTTTGTGCGATTTGTGTGTTTATATGTGAGTTAATTTTTGGTTGAGTGGGGATTTTGGGTATGTGGTGTTATGTGTGGTTATGTGGCGTTGGTTGTTAGGTTTTTTTATGGTATGATTGGTGGTTATGTGATGGAAGTGTATTTTTTGGTTTTTTTTTTGTTTTTGTTTTGTGTTGAATTTTTTTTTATGCTTGTTGTTTGTATTTATTTGAATTTGGCGGAAGGAATGCATGTTGTTTGGGTAGTGCCAGATATTAATAGTGTGTTGTGTAGTGGTTGTCAAAAGTGGGGTGATTTTGTTTTATGTTCGTGCTTTGTTTTTTGTTGATTTGATGTAGTTGTTTTTGTATGGGGATTTGGTGTATATTAATTGTTAGTCGGGAAATGTGGTGATTGATATTGATCGTTTTGGGGTTTGTTTTCAGCTATGAGGTTGTCTGTGTGTCTGTGATTTTTCAATGTGCGCTTTGTTATAGAACATTTAATTTACCTTAAGCAAAAAAAATTTCTTGGCTATTGCATATTGATGTCTTCTTGTGGCTATTGCGATAATAATTACGATATAAATGAATTTTTGAAAATTATGAATGTTATCATCAAGTTCTATAAAGGGGAAATAGGAAACAAAAATGAGAGGTGGAGGGATGGAATAGGGTGAAAAGGAAAGGAGGGAAAAAGAAGGGGGAGGGAGGGGAAGGGAAAACAATTAGAGGGGGGGGAGGGGAGGGGGTGGGCGGAGAAAGGAGTGAAGGGGTTGGGGATAAGGGGGGGGGGGGGAAAAGAGAAGGGGGGGGGAGGAAAATGCATTTATTTAAGGGGGGGAAGGAAAATTGGGGTGGCGGGCGTATTGGCGGGGAGGGGAGGGAGGGGGTAGTGAAAGTGTCTGGCAGATAAAAAAATAAAGAGAAAGATAATGTAGCCACTGCAATTCGTTTATTTTTTCCGGCTTAAAATCAGTTTTTTACGTCATTTACCCCCCCCCCCGCCCCCCCCCGCCCCCCCCCCCCCCCCCCCTACCATCTAAATTACAAACAACACATCAAAGAGCATGTGTCAGCCAGTAAAAAATGTAGATGGTACTTTTGTATAGTAATAATTAAAGGGGTATAGGTTGGAGATAATGGGGTAGGTTACTTCAAGAGTTGGTTTAATTTTGCTTCAGATGGCAACTTTGAGTCCTTCAATCTTGTCGTAGGGCCACCCCTCAAATTGAAGTTTTTCTATTTTTTTTTTTTATAGTTTTTATTTTTTTGTTTGGTTTTTATTTAAGCCTGTTTTGGCTAATATGAAAGATTGTATTGTGTGTTGTGTGTATAAAAAGGACAATATGATGAGTAGAAGGGTGGGAAGAGAGTAGTATGGGAAAGGGCCGGTGGGGAGAAATGGAGGATGAAAGGGAAGTTTGTGGAGGGCGGAAGAGAAGATGTATTATACGGAATAGTAATAAGAAAAGACGAATGTAAAGGTGATAGGTGGTGGTAAAATTTAGGTATTTTAAATAAAAAAAGTATAGTTAGTGTTGAATAGGTTACCGATGAGGGATTTTTTGGTGAGGGAATTTAGAAGGGGGTGAAGAAATAGGTAGTTGAGGAGAGTAGTGGTTTAATTGAATAATGGGTAGGTGAGTTTAAATTAGAAAGAAATAATGAAGGTTGAGAAGATTATGAAGAGAAATAGGAGGTGAGGTGGTAGATTAAGTCCTATACATTGTTAAGAATATAAATGCTGACATACCACTACTGAGCTAAGGGTGGGCTCCTTCTTCACTAGTGACCCCTAAAGACTGCGGGCCACCAGTTGCTTGTTAATCCTCTTTATGCATTCCAGTATCTATAGGTGTAGAAACTGGAGGATGGATTGGGTTGGAGTACTTGGCCGAGCTGGACTCTTTTCTTTTCTCGGAATGGCTAGTTTTGGAGCCAGTGGGTCTTTCAATAGACCCACTTTTTGTTTCCTCTTTGCTGGACACAGAGGGTTGTTTGAAATAAATGGATTGCTTCTTGTGTCTAGTTTTAGCTCCAGGCTTTGTGCCAATGGAAACTTGCTTCTTAACTTTTGAGGAGGTTTTTGTAGCTTTGAAAGGCACGGCCTTGTCTGCTTCGCAGATAGCCAGCATGTGTGCCGTGAAAGGAGGTCCTTCAAATTGTCATCATTGTAGCTATCTTGTAGCCTTTGCATCAGGAGAAGAGATTTGAATCTTATGTAGGGAATGACCTTTTCCCTAGTCTTTTCCTTTAGTTTGTTAAGCAAATCCTCCCAAAAGATCATGGCATAGTTTATGTCAACACCATTTACCAGACAATATAAGATGATGGCATCTTTATTGTTGATTTGATCAAAACCTCTAGTTTTACCCACAAACACTGAATGATCTGTGCCATTTGAAGTCTCCACCTAGGAGGTAGAAGGCTTTTTATGAGAGTACCTTTTGCAGGCATGTCTTTCCCATACCTAATGATTGCAAACCAAGGTCTTACTATTTCTATTGAAGGTGGGTCAGCATAATCGCTGGACATTGCCAGATAGTTTGCTCCAATATCTTTTCTAAAGGTGTTTACTCCTAATACACCATGAATTCCACCAGATCGAATAGAAAAATACACCTTAGAGTTTTCTAGGGCAGTTGCTGTGTACCAAAATTCTGAGAGATATTCTTTGTATTGAATTGGGGATCTGGTAAAGGCCTTTCTTAAACAGCATTTTGAAATGAAGTCAGAAATACACATAAAGGTTTCTTTGTTTGTGTGTTCTGGGTAAAAAAGGGCAACTTGATTGTTGGTGTTAAAGATTACCTCATTGAGAGAAAATCCTACTTGTTTAGCAGGATTGAAATGAGTGGGAGGATTAGGCACTTCTTGTTTGGTTTGTTATTTCTGAGAAAATTTGATTTAGGGCTTTGAGATTTTGATTTGTTTTGAGTGTTTGGTGTGTGTGTGTTCTTGGTGTTTTGATTTGTTTTGTAAGAAATGAATTGTGTTGATGAAGAGGTATTTATAAGGTTTGAGAATTTTCACATTTGTTTTTGAAATTTTATAACTGCCATTTAGAAGTTATGAATTGGTGAAGAATTCTAGGGTTTGTTTTTAGCATGTTTACTAAACCTTATATTTAATGAAAGTCAGTAATCATGCTTTGTCTGACACCTTGAATAGTGAACAGCCATCTGGGTACTGTTAAAGTAGGTGAGAGAAAAGCGATGAGGTCATTCAAAAGATTGAAAGTTATTTTAATAATGTTAAAGGATATCTTTTTAGAA
This sequence comes from Tanacetum coccineum, assembly GCA_026074375.1. Lineage (NCBI taxonomy): Eukaryota > Viridiplantae > Streptophyta > Magnoliopsida > Asterales > Asteraceae > Tanacetum > Tanacetum coccineum. The sequence goes on from BQNB010128680.1 coordinate 9,401, forward strand.
ATCAATTTATTATTAATATGGAAAAATAATTTTAATTATTGAACAGACCTTTGTGATTGAGATTAAAAGACTGAACTTGGTTCAGGTTTGATGTTATGTTATGCTAAACTAATTTAGTAATCCTTAACAACATCTAGACTCAAGCAAAGCAAACAAAATCACATATAATCATGCAAATCCATGAATGAGATATATGTGATTGCTTAGTACTTTACTCGAGCAAAGCTGAAGGGTTAGAATTAAAGTTAAGTTATCAAAGCTGAACTGAAGACAATGGTATAAAAGTTGTTTAGTTCTTGACATAGTCATCATCTGTGCTCTAATGAAGATGACAAAACCATACATACTCATGCAAATCCATGAATCAGATACATATGATTGCTCAGAACATCACTTAAGCAAGTTAATGATTATACAAACTGAATAATGATTTTAGCAAATAAGAGTTAGTTCAATTTTGAGATAAACTAATGATCCTCCAGTTTTCTTTGGTTAGTACTAGAGGTTCAAGTTTTGATTGAAGTTCAACATACCTATTTCATTGCTCAAACTTTTGATTTTTTGTTTGGAGCGATTGAAGAGGACATCAACAAGTTGATTTGATTATTAGGATTCCTTTAACGTGTCCTTTTGTGAGGAAATGGTTGCTGAACGTTTGTTAGAATTCAAAATCCTTTGGTGTACAGAACATTTTGTTCCTTTTAGTACATAGATGTGCTTTTCTATCAACAGATAGGCACCTAAGGTGCATTCTATTCGTGTTGTAGTTAGCAAAGTCATGGCAAGGATATCCAAATTTGGATATACAAGAGCCAGGACTAAAGATACCTTTTTGGTATCTGAACATTCTTTTGATCACAATAGAGGATAGGTTTCATTGATTATGAAAAATGTGATTGTCAGAATTGACTAAGAATTTGAGCGTATTGTGATAAATTGTACCATTTTGAAACTCATATGTTGAGTTTGGTTCCTAAATCTTTTAGGAGTAGTATTAAATCACAATAGAAATTCATTCAGTAATATGGACTTGTTTTTCTAGTTGGTTGAAATGCCCTATTCAGATTGACTTAATCTGAAACTTTAGGGAGTAGGTATAAATACCTAGTTTTTTATTTCTTATTAAAAAATCCTCAGCTTTGTGAGCATGTTTATGCAACGGATTTAAACAAATTGAATTATTCTGAACACATCACGCAGGTTTTTGTAAACAGATTGAATTGTTTGTTTTTCCTTTGATAAACTTGTGTAACAGTGATATTTATTTAGAAGGTTTCATACCAGTTTGATTGTGAGTTAACAATGTCATTTGGATGGTATTCTCTTATTTTCACGACTGGTTTTGGAAACATGTTTCTTCTAAGAAATCTGATTATTGTCTTGTCATAAAACTTCTTTGATTTTTTAGGTGAGATGACAGAGTACATTTAATCAGATAGATTAAGGAGTTTATGATATTTTGACAATGAAGGATGATCTAATTCAATCTAGTTTTTGTTGTCTAGAGATAAAGATTCCTTGATGATTCCAGTTTTATACCAATAGACCCATTTAGAGCCATAGTGGTTGACCATGTGACTTAGGAAGATATGCAGACTTTGTATATGATATTTCCTTATTGTCTGGCATCCATTTCAAAGAAGTTTGTAGCATTAGATACCTGTTTTAGGTCCTTAAGTCTTTACAAAACTTTGAGCTGAAGAGGAGAGATATTGGTCTGGAACTAGAACTCAAATATCTTAGTTTTGAGAGGATGAAACAAAAGTTTGATCATCTTCAGTTTTGGTGAGTGTATCATTGATGGAATTATCAATGTTGTGATTTGAGTGCTCAGGTGAATAATCAGTCAAGATTTTGTTCATCTAAGCATAATGATTATTTTGATCATGTTTTGACCTTTTTGGTAGGGGTGTTCACGGGGCGGTTCGGTTCGGTTAGTTGGACAATTTGAACTATCCGACGCGGGGCGGGTAATTTATTTTACTACCCGTAACAGAACCGTAACAGGCGGGTTAATGGATTATGCGTTTACCCAGAAATTAGCGGTTACCCCGCGCGGTTCGGTCACGGTTAACCATCCTAGACGTTTTATCGAGTTTAACACCATGGATAATAAGTTGATCTAGTTAGCTAGAAAGTCACATTTAGTATAAGTAATGATGTATGTCAAAATAAACGAACCACGATTGACGTTAGTTAAAAAAAAGAAAAATACCAAACCTGACTCTAACGAAATGTAGTTATAACTCATAATGGATAACACAAATTGAAATTGTTGATTCACATCTGAATACCAGAAAAATCAATCTTCCAAATATGTGATTCAAAAGAATACGATAATTAGCAAAACTTCAAAAACCGTTACATTCGAACGAAATTACCGATTATTAAAGAGAATCTTAGCAAAACTGACAAGGAAGAATTGATTAAAGCAAAGTTTTATTTACAATTTCAAAATTATTAAAACCATATCCTACACCTAATCTTGCACCTCCTTTTTATAGGAGAAGGTTTGTGCTTACCATTGTTTACCTTCTAGGGCGATGTCGGGATATAAGATTAAATATAAAACTAAACTACGGAAACTTACAAAAAACTACGAAACCACAAAACATGACATATGGTGAAGGCATAATTGCATCATTCTCCCCCGCATCAAGTAATGATCATTTAATGGATAAATTAAAGTCATATTAAACTTATTTCGTTATTGCATTCAAATTAACATACCTAACAAATTAAAAAAAAGAGAAATCTGCAAATATGCTCCCTGTGGTTTCCCAAATTTGCAGATTTGCTCCCCAACTTCACGAAAGTACAAGCGGCATCCCGCAAAAACGAACTTGTTGTGCATTATGCTCCCTGGCAGGGAGCTCGTGTTGCAATGGAAGTTTCAATTTACCATTGCATTCGTGCTCCCTGGCAGGGGTGCACGAGTGCAAAGAAAGTTTCAAACTGGGGAGGACACTGCTCTTTCGTGAAGTTGGGGAGTAAGTCTGCAATTTTTGCAAACCACAGGGAGAATATTTGCACTTTTCTCAAAAAAAAATTATTCAACATTTATAGCTTACGATACCTTAACCAATTTTCACACATAGATGCTTAGTAATGTTTACTTTAGAAGAAAAAAAATCGTTCTACAACAAAATCTAGTGCAATAATATAATCAGATTTGTTTCCTGTTTTAGGTCCTTAAGTCTTTACAAAACTTTGAGCTGAAGAGGAGAGATGTTGGTCTGGAATTAGAACTCAAATATCTTAGTTTTGAGAGGATGAAACAAAAGTCTGATCATCTTTAGTTTTGGTAAGTGTATCATTAATGGAATTATCAATGTTGTGATTTGAGTGCTCAGGTGAATAAGCAGTCAAGATTTTGTTCATCTGAGCATAATGATTATTTTGATCATGTTTTGACCTTTTTGGTCATATAGGACTTGTACTGAAGGATAAACTGGACCATGAAATAACAAAAAAATTAGTTTAAGATGTTCTGTTTTATTTGTGCAAACAATCTTTTATTTGCACAGTTTGATTCAGAGTGGTCAGTTTTGTTTAGAAACCCACTTTTGTTTAGGAGTCTTTGATCTTTTTGCATTTGGTATCATAGTCTTATTTTGGTCTTTAGCCCTTTTGGCTTGAATTGCTTCACCTCTTTCAAACCATTCAATGTCATAATGATCAGTTGTGGTATGTATTGAACTACCACATACTTCATATCTCTTAAAGGGATATTGATGATTTTAAGGATTAGTCTCCTTTTCAAGAGAAATAATCTTGTTATGACCATATGTGTCATGATCATAACTTCTATATGTTTCACAAATGGGATAGTATAAGCAATCATCAGAGAGATGATTTATACGTTCACAGTGAGTGCAGGGTGGAAGGAAGCAATTTGATGATCTAGGAATATTTGATCTTGTTGTGGATCTTCCTAGACCTTTGAGATGCTAAGATATGTTAATGGTAGACATGTATTCAGCATGATCATAAGTTCTGTGATCAGTTCTTTTAAACTTTAAACAGAATAAAACTTTGTAGCAATTTTCAGTGATGTGATTGTGTTATCCATAAAGTTCACATCTGAGCTTGAAAGTTTGAAGTGTATTCAAAGGAACTTGTTGGTTTTTATTAGTTCTTGAACCAGATGATTAACCATTATAGATTTGAGATTTTAAATCATTGCATTCTTTTGAAACCAGAGTAGCAAAAGGAAGGTCATCATCAAATTTCACATTCTTTAGTTTGTCAGCTTGAGCTGATTTTGATGTTGAAGCTCTATTGTTAACCTTAGCGTAACTGAAGGGTTTGGAGCTACAGGTTTGAATGTGTGTTTTGACTTCAAAATTAATTTGATAGTCTTTGGTTCAGAAACAGGTTCAACATCATCTCGCTTCTTTTGTGAAAGAGAGAGAATGTCATAGACTTAAGACTCATCTGCATAGCCATAGTCTGATGCTGAAGAGTCTAAGACAACAACTGAAGGATTTGTTGTGTTTATTTTAGACTCAAATGGAAGTGTCCTTTCATTGATCTGTTGTGGCATAATAGAATTTTTAGAAAAGATTCTATCAAGGCATTGCCTTCTTGCCTAGACGCTGAAGAAGCTTTTACTTCCAAACCTCTCTTTTTAGAGGGAGTTTGTTCACTGATGCACTAATTTACTAATTTAGAACAAAAGAGTTTTATGTCTTCTAGTTCTGTTTTTAGGTGTTTATTCTCTTTGAGAATCTCAGTGTTTGCATTTTGCATGACAAGAAAAATCAAATTTTGTTTGATCAAAAGTCGCAACTTTCTCTTTGCATGAAATCAGTGAATCAAGCATATCTCTATATTTTAAGAAGAGAATGTACCTTTTCCATAGAGATTTGGATCTATTTTCCATTTCTTGCATCTTCTTTGCTCAAAGAGACTTTGTCTTCTTCAATGAGAGCCATAAGAGATTTTACTTTAACCATCTCTTCTTCATCATATGATACTTCTTTTGCATCCCATTCACAGATTTTAGCAACAAGTCCTTTATTTTTTACTTATGTAGAGTTGGAAGCTGAAGCACCCGAGCTGAGTAGCGCCAGTTTGGCCTTGACTTTGTTGTACTTGACTTCAAATCTTTAGATTTTTGCTCAGTTTGGTGAGAAGAGTTGGTAAGTCTAGGTTTATTTTGAAATGGAGAGGAGAAAGAAGGAACTGGAGTTTTTCAAAAGCAGTCTCTTGCAAAGTGACCATTCCTGCCACATTTGTGGCATTGGGTATCTTCAGTTGCCTTAACACCACTGAATCTTTGACTCCCCTTTTTAAAGAACCTCTTAGACTTGGCTAAAAGGGATTTGGCTTGATATTCCTCTTCGAGGTCATTCAAGTATTCCTGACTGCTTCTTGTATCCTCTTCATCATCAAAACTATCTTGGAAGTCCAATCTACTTAGCAAGTTTAGATTCTTTCACATGATTTGTGTTTTTGAGACTTTGGCAAAAACCAATCTACTTTTTTGGTAAACTATTTAAAAGGCCAGTATTTATTTCATGCTTTGAAAGATTGATGCCATCATTTACTAGTTCATTTATCAAAGCTTTATATCTGGTAAAGGTTTGTGTTAGATTTTCACCTTCCTTGAAATTGAAGGTGTTGTAACACAATTTCAAGTCCATGACCCTACTTTCCTTAACATCAGAGGGGCTCTCATTATATAGTATCATGTCATCCCATGTAGATTTAGCTATTAAGCAATTTATGACAGAATTCATTTGGTCATCAGGAATAACGAACATGATGAGACTTTTAAGACGCTGGTCTAAGTTAGCAGCTTTTCTTTCATCAGGTGTCCATAGTTCTTTAGATTTCCTTTGACCATCTATCATAGGGATAAAAGGACCATTTTTATAATACCTTTAAATTGTGGTTCAATGCCATCTATGTGGACCATGAACCTCTTTTTCCAATTGTTGAAAATTTTCACCTTTAGTACAGGAGCAACATTTAACTGGCCACCCCTGTATTCTAGAGTTTGTGGTACTGCTGCTGCCATTTAAGATGGATCTTGATTTTAAAGCCTTTTGTATAAAACTTATTGAAAAGATTTTATAAACCAGAAGGCTCTATACCACTTGTTGGTCCCTTGGAATTTGATATAAGGTTTATCAAGTTAAACTATTCGCATTCCATAGCAACAAATTGAGTTTAAAACAGATATATTAAAACAATATACAAAACATGTTTAAAACATACATGAGTACTTTTCAACGTATAGATTTTTATTAGATCAAATAAAGAATCTATGACACACCTTGCTTGCGGAAAAGCAAGGTGGTTGAATGAAAATTGTGTTGTTATCTCCTTCGAAGTCTAACACTTAACCAAAGTTAAGTGAAAGAGAAAACAAACTACTTGACACAAACTGAAGCTTCAGCTTCAGTGGTCTTGTTCAGTTTGTTTGAGAGAAACAGAGCTCTTTAATGCTTTTTGCATTAATTGGAAGAGTTAGCTCAATTGTCTTAATATCTCTTCCCTTTTATAAGCGAAGAGATTAGGGTTTACAAGTTAACCTAATACTATGTGGAAAGCATTAAATGGGGTGGTTAAACAACCATTTAATGCACCCATGCTACCTAGTACAAATGTATAGTCCTTTAAGGTAAAGTAATGTACTTCTATACCAACTCTTTAGAAGTTACTTTCCTACGGAGATCTGCTTTAATCCTTTTGATATAAAGCAATCTTGTTCCCGCCTTGTAAAACCCTTCTTAAAGATGAATCATTTTGGTATCAACTTCTCTTTAAGGAGATAGACATTGTCTAGCTTAGAATTGTCAGCCAAGCTGGACTGGAACTCTTGCTAAGGCCTTCTTCAGTTTTTGTATCGCTACATAAACCGAAGTGAAGATACTCTTTGATCTTCTAAGTACCCGAAGAACTAGAGCTGAAGGTTTTCTTCAGCGACTGAAGCTTCCTTCACCTTCTTTATACTTAGGGGATTTTATGTTTAAATCTACTGAGATACTGAAGGGGTCACAAACTAACCCCAACAGAGACTTTTCAAGCCGAGAGTGTATAATATTTCCTAAGAAAGATTTATGTTTCCATTTGTTAATCGGAATAAAAGTGTAAAGCTTGAATTGAAGATAATCATTGATTATAGTTTAATGATTACATGTGCCCTTATCTCGACAAGATATCATACTATGCTATTTATGTTGTTACAAGCATATTAATAAAGGTTGTATAGTTTTTGCAATTGCTAAAATTCTATGATAAAGTATTACGTATGTAAGCTTTTTATATTCTTCGTAGTTCCCTTTGAAATCCAATATAGGATTTCTTCAATAACAACTATCAAGAGCTCAGGTATGTGACATATAGCTATGATGAGTCTTCCGAAAGAACTACCAATATGTATGATGTCTAACCATAAAATAGGTCTCGACTATTTAATAACCTTTTGTTTCTTTTTGGAAAATGGTATTTCCTCATACTTGATATGCATACGTATCAATCTTACTCACTAGATCCTGACATGACAGTTTGGAGATAATGAGTGAAGAAAAAAAATTATAAAATATTAATGTGTGTAGGAGGATAGGTAGGAATATATTATAGGAGGATATAACAAAACTCTTTTTTCTTTTAACATCGTTGAAGATCTTAGTACAGTGTAGTTTTTGGCTTTATCACCTAACTAACAATATTAATATCAATAATATGGTAACCTAACCATCAATATTTGTAACATAAAACCAAACTATGATTTTTGAAAAATTAGTGATACAAAAACATAACAAGTAATACGTAAACTATTATAATAACTTTTGTGATTAAACTTTATAGAAATCTTACATTATATAAAAGTGGATATCATAATGATGACTCAACAACAACCATGTCACATCATAATTAAACATTGCCATCTCATCTTGAATTTATAGTCACATGAGCATACATGAATTCCACATAAGCAACATTCTTCCCACATATTTATTTTGCAATTGCCACCTATATATTTAAGAAACCGCCTATGCAACAAGTAATGCAACATATGCATTTAAGAAGCCACTATGCATAATTAATATGACATGGCACCAAATTAATGAAATCTAGAAAATATTTAAAAATTTGGTCACTTGCAAGATTCGAACATGGGTTATTTGCTACACAAACAAGAGACTCAACTACTGAACCAAGTCAGAAGTTGTGTTAGTCAATTAAAAAACAAAAATGTCATTGTTTAATAACAAACTATTTGATAAATTTCGGTATTTATTATTAGCATTTACCATTCAAACCCGTTTTGACTTGCAAAGAATGGAAATATTAATTATGCCATTAATATGTTTAATTTAAAAACGGGATTTCAGTTTTAGTTTAGAGAAATGATTTAGCCCATTAATACTCATTAAAACTAGCTACAAACAAGTCAAATGAATTGATACCTAATTAAGATAAGTTATATAAACTTTGAATGTAAATCCCTACAAACAAGGGAAACAATTCGTCACATTTAATGAGTTAACTAAAATTTTGGGAACAAAAACGTTTTAAAAAAATCCTTTAAAACTTTCGTCACATTTATAGAGTGTGAATTTGAAAATGTCAACAGAACAAAAACGTTTTAAAACAATCCTTTAAAACTTTCCTAATTAAAATCAAACCAATCAGATATCAATCACCATAAAACGTTTTAAAACAATCCTTTAAAACTTTCCTAATTAAAATCAAAAACGTTTTAATTATATATAAGAGGGAAAATTAAAAACATTTTTCAACACATTATAACTTAACCATAACATTCCTGCATTATATATAAGTCTTATCTTTTACATTAAATTCTGATTTTGTTTTTAAATTTGAAATCAAAAACGTGGTAATTATATTTGAAGACGTGAAGGTACGAAGTATCTGGCTAATGGATGCATAATTAGATCCGTGTCAACTGTCGCTTTCACGTCAAAATACTTGAAAAGTACACATGGTAAGTCTTTCTTACTCTATATGCTATTTATACTTCAAAAAAATATCATCTAAAATTATACCTATAACAACCCAGAATTTTCATCAAATGCAAAATTAACCTATTTTACTATGATCACAATTGTACGGGGAAATTTTTCGCTTTATTACATTACTTGCATTACCAATATCTCAATATTCAATGTAACTTACATAACTAAAGTAGACAAGCTCACGCAACCTACCTATGACAATCCTATCTTCATATATGTCAAGCAAACATTATAACATGTCAAGTCAATATCATTATTACAAAGTACATTACTCATATAATGTACCATTTGCAATATTATATCAAAAAGGGCTTTAAACCGTTATCGTATACCTCTAAAACCCTAATTTCACTAGAAGTTAATATCTAAAGTGAATGCACAAGTTACTAAAGCATAAGTACAAGTAATATAACATCTCATTTGAAATATAAACTCCCTCCAAGTCAAAGTACAAGTCTCTAAAAGCTCGATATACAAGTTATTAAGCATGATCTCCAAAATAGCCGTTTCACCTCCGTTTTCATTCTAGTTTCTTCACCACCACTTGTGTACAAGCTACCACACTTAAAATACAATTATACTCATAAGCTCTCATACATATTTTTACACTCAAAACCCTAATTCAAAACCCTAAACCCTAGGTAGTTTCTAAACCATGACCCGTTTCTTGATATTTATCCATCATAAACCTAAACCAACCCTAAAATAAGTTACAATAACTTATTTTACAACATTACTAATCATATACAATCATCATTTCATCATTTCATCTCAATTATACACGAAATAAATCCAAGAAACCCTAAACATGCCCTAATGAGAGCATTTGACCCGTTTACTCATTTTC
>BQNB010128682.1:1199-19240 GCA_026074375.1 Tanacetum coccineum
TTCTGATTTCTTAAATTCAATGAAACTTTTGTCTTATAAAATCTTAATGTCTTTTAAATAAAACTATGGGACCTAACGTGAAAACGCTGATCTTTTGTAATGACATCGAATGAAACTTATTTTTAAGGTCCATTTAAGGTTATTTTCTATATCTTGATTTTTGTACTTTGACGTAGCACCCCAATGTTACCTTTTCGCTGCGACCTGATTTTGGGGGTGTTACAAAAACGGGGTTGCAAGGGACACAGCAAGGCACAGGTATGATCACATTTTGATAGAAATTCCCCCCAACACTTAGAACCAAACATTGGCCTCAATGTTCAAAAATATCAGGTATTACCTCCACACTTAAGGACGAGAAAGGCAAATGCTAGTAATTCCAAGTGTGAAAGGGGAAACACAATATATATACATGATCGGGATTGAGGATTCCAAAATAAGCATAAGATCAGAGACCAGATTATTGAAGGATTGAAAACAAGTACGGGTCTTCACGATCTTAAAGAATCCTGCAAGCAAAAATGGTACCACAAACCATAGAAAGAAGCACGCCCCCACACTTGGGCTATAAAATCAAACACTTATTTATTAAGAAAATAGAAAGAAGAAGAAAACACGGGTTGCCTCCCGAGAAGCGCTTGTTTATTAACGAGTCTCTAGCTTGACTCTCCACCGAATTTAGTTATCCTTGGGGGACAAGTGGAGATCTGGGACAACCTTAGCAAGGATGTCCCCTCTATAGTAGTGTTTGATCCAGTGCCCGTTTACCTTGAAGTTAGGACTGTCGGGTTGAGATAACTCGACGGTGCCATATGGAAATACTTTAGCAATCATAAACGGGCCGAACCAACGGGATTTTAATTTGCCCGAGAAAATCTTCAATCTAGAATTAAAAAGAAGAACACGATCACCGATATGGAATTCTCGATTTTTGATCTTAGCATCGTGTATCTTCTTTGTCTTTTCCTTGTTGATCAAAGAATTCTCGTAAGCTTGATCTCGAAGTTCATTTAATTCATTAAGTTGAACTTTTTGGTGATCATCCGTAGTTTTTAAGTCAAAATTATCCCATTTCAAGGCCTAGTAGGCTTTGTGCTTGAGCTCGATAGGCAGATGACAAGCTTTATCGTACACGAGCTTATAAGGAGTACAACCAATAGTTGTCTTAAAAGCGGTACGAAAAGCCCACAAGGCGTCATCTAATTTATTGGCCCATTTTGCTCGATGCTCGCCTACTGTCCTTTCTAATATCATTTTTAAACCACGATTGGACACCTCCACCTAGCCACTTGTTTGAGGGTGATACGAGGTCAAAAGCTTATGTGCAACACCATAATTTTTAAAAACATTAGAAAATTAGTCGTTACAGAAATGAGTACCTCGATCACTTATAATGGCCCGTGGGGTTCCAAATCTAGAAAATAATTGTTTTAAGAATTTAACAACAACTTGGGCGTCATTAGTGGGGAGCGCTTTCGCTTCAAACCATTTAGAAAAATAGTCGACATCTACTAGTATATATCGGTTCCCTCGTGAAGACGGGAAAGGGCCCATAAAGTCGATGCCCCATACGTAAAAGATCTCATAAATCTGAACAGGATTTTGGGGTATTTCGTCCCTTTGTGAGATTTTTCCTTGACGCTGACATGAGTCACAGTTTGTGACAAAGTCTTGGGCATCAAGATATATGGTAGGCCAGAAAAAACCAGAGTCATAAACTTTATTGGCGGTGTAGTTCGGGCCATGATGTCCCCGGTGGGACCATTGTGGCAAGCCTGGAGAATATCTATAACTTCCTGCTCGTCCACACACAGTCGAATAATCTGATCAGCACAAATCTAAAAGAGATAGGGGTCATCCTAGAAATAATGTCAAACATCCTTAAAGAATTTATTTAACTGCTGGGATGACATCCCTTTAATAAGCACATTACCCACTAGGTAGTTTGCAATGTCGGCAAACCACGGGGGTTCATTATCGGGATTAAGAGATATCATATTTAGGGACTCATGTGGAAAATTCATGAGGTGGAGGGGGACAAAACCCCGCCACATGGTAGGTGTGTCATCCAATTCGAAACCACCTAATGCAGACCACCTAATGCGGAGTCATCTGATTTTGTTATTATCCGATTCTGAGTCAAGGAAAGGAGGCCGACGTTGCACCTGAGGATACGTTTGGACGATTACCCAAAGGACCTTTGATGCTATCGGCGACTTTTCCGAGGGGTGTATTTGAGGTAGGAGAGCCATCTTCTGCTCATGGCTCATCTTATGTCGGTGGATTGGCACCTTGGGTATTAAGACGTGATTTATAGGCGTCCCGTGCACGATCTAGAGTCACGGAAGCTGAGTTGGGAACATGCCAAATTAAGATTGCTCTTCTGAAATCAAAGAATAAGATTGGGGAAAAAGAGAGAGAGATACCTAATCATGATTTGGTAAACGTTGAGCATGTTTTGGGTGATATTTTAGAGAGGTTGAAGGGTTAGAGAACTGGAGAAGCCTACTTATCGAAGAAGAAGTTGGTTTGAGGCTGAGATGAAGTTGGAGTTGGCTCGTAAAGCGATGATATGGGTGGAGAGGAGATTACATGCACTATTGGGTGGAACAAGAGTGTTTTTATATGGAGATGGTTCGCATTGGGCTGTTCCTAAGCCACATCCAATTATGAAGGAACTGAGCGACAGAGGAAAGAAATCGAAGAAACTTCTTTTGATGGACTGAGGGACTTCGAGCCACGTGGACCACCTATGACTCTTATAGATAGTTTATCATTCGTAGTATCTTTTGTAGAAATCACTAACTAAACTGAGAAAGCAGTTAGTGGAAACTAAGTCCTTAGAGTTGTCATACGATCTAAAGATTGTGACATGTAATGTGTCACGATACAACGTAATTACCGTGTGTGGATTAAGGAAATGACTACTTTTATTTCTAATTCACGATGTTCGTTTGTGACATTCTTTTCTTGTTTCTTTACTTTCCTAATTGTTTGATGCAATCATTTGAATGTAATACTCATTATGATTTGAATTGTGTTCTAACTCTTCTCCTCGTATTCTTAATCGCCATCGATATCATGGATTTCTTCATGATGATTTTTGCTAAACTCATTTCCCTATCATAAGTGTAAATCATTTCACACATTCAAGTTGTGAACCAACTCTTTACTACCGCTCATGCAACCCACTTATTGGTTAATAAGTTAATATAATATCACCTAAGAAAATTTAAATGTCATCATTATGAGTTATTTTAATGTGAAATTATAAAATATTGCTATCACCATAAAAATTATTTATTAAACCATCTTGTAAATAAAATTACATTCATACTATGAACGGTTTTCTGTAAAATCATTTTTGAGTTCTATCTTTTAATAACAGCATGATTATACATTAAATAGATAACATTAGTGTTTGATGAACTAAGCATTTGCATTGCTATTCTAAACCTATACATAGTCGTGCACCTACTTATAATTTAGAAGGGGCCCTGCAGAAGGTGAATAGTAAGTCACCGTAAGATTTTGATAATGATCAATTTTTAACTGGTAACTCCGAAAAAATCAAGATTTGTATGTTTAGCAAGTGGTATAAGTAGAGACATCTGCATATGTACCCTATCCTATTTCCCAATTCCGAATACCCATCTGTGGAATGCGGTCTTTACTTGACAATTGTTATCTACATCTTATTTCCTTTCTTTCGTCAGGAAATTCTTTAGACACTTTATCTATTTATCGACTATTGATACCGACTTAAGTTTCGACGTTCCTTCCTTCTGTTTGAACTAATCCTCCTTTGATAACTTGGGTAAAGATCACAGATCGAGATGCCTCGAATGTGAAAACGAATTATGAAAGTATGGGGTTAATGCAATATCCATCATGGTATTTCGTCTTTATTGTGACTCATAATGCGCAGTATGAATCGACGGAGACACGCTTGACTTCGCTCTTCAATTGCTAACTTTGTCTCTTGATTCCCTTGATTCGAGAAAGATTTGAGAGTTATTCCCTAGCTTCGATATGAATCAAAAGGAATTGAAGAAGAAGTTATTTGGGAGACCGGTCTTTTATTTGAACTTTCCCAAGTATTTTTCCTGAAGAATACCTGGACTTCCGCTACCAAGGCAGATTGAATTCCGTATGCGAGCTTTATTCCCAGTGCTGCACCGTGGCGTGTGCCCATATATCCGTTTTAAAATCCATCCGAAGTGAATGGAGTTATTTCTGACAATTACAAGAATTGCCAAGATAGGATTTATTCGACTGACATGTCACCAAGGGAGCTCCGGTATTGTTCTGAAGAAGAAGAATGGGATCGTTCCGAATGTGCATGATTACCGAGAACTGAACAAGTCTGACGATCAAGAATCGATATCCAGAACCGAGGATTGATGACTTATTGATTTTTCAGCTGCAATTCTAGTGTTATCGGAATATTGATTTAACGGTCCTGATTAAGCGATCAACTTCGTATCCGCGAGGAAGACATTCCAATTACAGCGTTTAGAACTCGTTATGGACATTATGAGTTTCAAGTAATGCCTTTTTGGACTGACTAATGCACCTGCAGTATTCATGGATTTGATGAATCGCGTGTGTAAGCCGTATCTTGATAAGTTCGTGATTGTGTTCATTGATGACATTCTGATTTATCACAAAAATAAAGAAGGACATGGTGAACATTTGAAGACTATCTTAAATTCGCTAAGGAGCGAAAAGTTATACGCTAAGTTTTTGAAATGTGATTTTTGGCTTGATTCCGTGCAATTCTTTGGCCATGTGATTGATATTAGGGGAGTTTATGTTGAATCTGCGAAGATCAAAGCCATTAAAAATTGGGCTGCACCGGCTACGCCAACGGAAGTGCGACAATTTTTGGGTTTGGCAGGTTATCATCGAAGGTTTATTGAGGAGTTTTCTCTAATATCCAAACCATTAACTAAACTCACTCAGAAAAATAAGCCGTATGTGTGGGTCGACAACGAAGGGGAGGCATTTCAAACATTGAAGCTGAAATTGTGTAGTGCGCCAATATTATCACTACCCGAAGGAAGCGAAGACTTTGTTGTGTATTGTGATACGTCTCTTAAAGGATTTGGAGCTGTTTTGATGCAACGAGGAAAGGTGATTGCGTACGCCTCTAGGCAACTTAAAAATAATAAAGAAAACTATACGACCCATGACTTGGAATTGGGAGCGGTGGTTTTGCTCTTCGACCATGGAGACATAATTTGTATGGCACTAAGTGTACGGTATACACCGATCATAAAAGCCTACAATATATTTTAGATCAGAAAGAGCTAAATATGAGGCAACATAGATGGATTGAACTTCTGAGTGATTACGATTGTGTTATTCGTTATCACCTGGGAAAGGCGAATGTTGTCGTTGATGCGTTGAGCAGGAAGGATAAGGAACCGATTCGAGTGCGTGTTTTAGTGCTGACGGTACATAACAATTTACCTGAGCAAATTCGAAATGCACAAGTTGAATCGTGCAAGGAGGAAAATATTGGTGTCGAAGGATTTCTTGGCAAAGGGGAGCCATTTGAAGTTAGATATGATGGTACGAAACGTCTGAAAAGGACGAGTATGGTTACCATTATTTGGAGGATTGAGGGATCTAATCATGTTGGAATCTCATAAATCAAAATATTCCATTCATCCTGGGTCAGATAAAATGTACCATGATTTGAGGAAGTTATACTAGTGGCCGAATATGAAAGCTGACATTGCGGCATATGTCGGTAAGTGCTTGACATGTGTTAAAGTCAAGGCTGAACACCAAAAGCCATAAGGATAACTTTAGCAGCCGGAAATTCCTGTTTGGAAATGAGAGAGAATTACAATGGATTTCATTACAAAGCTTCCAAGAACATCATCTGGATATGATTCAATTTGGGTCATTGTTGACCGATTGACTAAATCTGCTTACTTTATTCCGATGAATGAGAAGTATAAAATGGAGAAGCTTACTCGATTGTATTTAAAGGAGATTGTTTGTAGGCATGGGGTGCCCGTGTCGATTATTTCGGACAGAGACCCTCGTTTCGCATCAAGGCTTTGGAGATCTCTTCAAAATTCATTGGGACGAATTTAGATAGGAGCACTACTTACCATCCTGAAACTGATGGTCAGAGTGAAAGAACGATACAGACATTGGAAGACGTGTTGCGTGCTTGCGTGATTGACTTTGGTAGTGGCTGGGATAAGCACTTACCTTTGGCTGAACCCTCATACAATATTAGTTATCACACTAGTATTAAAGCCGCACCTTTTGGAGCTCTCTACGGAAGGAAATGTAGATCGCCTGTATGCCGGAGTGAGATTGGAAATGTCTAACTCACGGGACCGGAAATGATTCGTGAAACGATGGAAATGATTGTGCAAATCAAGAACCGATTATTGGCTGCTCGTAGTAGACAGAAAAGTTATGCGGATGTGAGACGTAAACCTTTGGAGTTCGAGGTGGGTGGCAAAGTTATGCTGAAAGTATCACCGTGGAAAGGTGTTGTACGATTTAGAAAACGTGGAAAGTTAAGTCCCCGTTATATTGGACCATTCAAGATTTTATCAAGAGTGGGTCCGGAGGCATATAAACTGAAATTACCCCGAGAGCTTCAAGGAGTTCACAATACATTCCATGATTCGAACTTGAAGAAGTGTTTAGCGGATGAAGATCTTATTAATCCTCTTGACGAAGTAAGGATCGACGAGAAGTTGCATTTCATCGAAGAACCTATCGAAATCACGGATAGAGAAGTAAAGCAACTAAAGCAAATTCGGATTCCTATAGTCAAAGTTCGATGGAACTCGAGTAGTGGGCCGAAATATACTTGGGAAAGAGAGGATCAAATGTGGAAGAAAGACCCTCATCTCTTTGATTTTAATAAGAAGCGGCACACAAAGATGAATTGATCTCGGGGGGGGGGGGGGGGGTCGGGGGGCGCGGAGCCGGGGGGAGGGCGGGGGGGGGGGGAGGGGGCGGGGAGGGGGGGGGGGTGGGGGGGGGCGGGGGGGGGGGGGCGGGGTTCGGGCGGGTGGGGGGGGGGGGGGGGGGGCGGGGGGGGGGGGGGGACGAAGATCCTTTTTAGGGGGAAATGCTGTGACAATCCGTCAATTTCAGGTCGTTATTTTATTCTTCGATTTTTAATTATATTGTTTAATTTTATGTGAGATTGAACTCACGACTACCGGAGAAATAGGCTTATATTTGTAGTTTACGTGACGTTTACAAAGAACCGGCGAATTCTACGTAAGGCATCGACGTTTATATTTTCAAAAATGCCATAGAAATAATTTTGTTGCATTTGTTTTATTTTGTGAGTTTTCATAAACAAACGTCGACATTTAAAATTTTATCTGTCGTAAATAATTATTTTCTATTTTATTTTCGAATGAAATTTGAAATGTGTATTTTTACAACGGATCGTCTTTGTTCCTTGTCTTGAGCCGAACTGATGTTTTAAAATGTACACATTTATAAAATTGTTTTAAAACAAATAAAAGTTTTGACAGGAAAATAAAATTTTTGGGGTCCCCCCCCCCCCCCCCACCCCCCCCCTCGAAGATACTCCCAATTCCACAAAGGTGTCGGTTTTACTAAATAAAACATAACCTGTCAAAAATCTAAGGAAGAGAAAAGAGGTGAGGACTATTTGTTCAAGTGACCAATAGTGCCAGCAGCTATAAATTAAATCATTTTACTATCACTTGTAAGCACAACAAATACAGCGACACACGGTTTGTTGTTTGCTCTCAGGGGGGATCCCTCTACCGGTCCTCCCACCACACCGCGGCCACCGGGCTGCCGGGGAGGTAAGCCAGAATGGGTCCCGCAGGGAATATTCTTGAATGCGAATTACGTTCAATGTATATTTGTGCACAGGGTATCAAAATAGTGAATGGAGTTGGTGTAAATATTTTTATGTTGACTTTTCATGGGGTTGTTTGAGTAGTGGTTTGGGGGTTTGTGGGGGGATGAGGGAGGTGTAGAAAAGGATTGTAGCGGGAGGTTATTGCGTTCAAGTGTGGAGGATTTTTAAGGGTTAAGTGGAGGGTTAGTGTGGGTCTTTGGGGGACGTGGAGTGAATGTAGTAGTTTGGTATATATACGTTGTTAAGAGAGGTTGTGAGTGTTTGTAAATGTGTTTTTGAACGACATGAAGAGAGGTATAAGAAGATTAGATATGTCGTGGTGAATTGGTGTCGAAAAAAAGTTTTGTTGGCGTGAGAGGATGAAAGGATAAATTCAAACAGAAAGATTACAGCCCGTTGGGGTGGCCGAAAATATTTTTTATCTAATTTTAGGCTTTTGAATATGATAAAGCTTTATGAGACGATCATTTTGATGTAAGGTATAGCTTCTAACTCCGCTAACAAAGAAGTTATGGCCGATCGAAGTTTGAAAATTTTATAAATTTCCAAACAGCTATTGTGAATATACTAGCTGCTGATCCGATTTTAAACGAGCGTTTTGAGCACTTTCGAGTCCGTTTCAGCCATCATGGTAAACTCGAAAGTTTGTCCGGAATGACAGTTTTTCTATAAAAGCTCCTTTTTTGTCAAAGTCACGAAAACTGATATAGCGGGTTCCAAAACCATGGTCACCAAACTGCCTGCGTGTTATAAAATAGTCAAGTTCCAGCAGATTCTTGCAGGGGCATTTTGGTCATTTTATGTCGAGTTTCGGGTCTCGGCTAAAACTAAAAAGTTGTCCAGAATATCGTTTTAGATAAAATCTCTTCTTTGTCCGAGTCATGAAAATGTGATTTAGAGGGTCGTTGAGCGTCAATTAATTAAATAAATATGTATAAAAAAGTCAAAGTCAAACAAAGTCTAACGTTGACTTTTTGAAAGTCCACGGGTTTAATACAATACTGTCGGACGTTAATAAAAAGTAATTAAAAATCTATTATTACTACGAGTAAGATATTTTAAACTTAGCCATTATTACGAACGAAGTAGATTCTAAAAATAGAAACTTTTGTAATAATCGAAATATAATATCGATATGAGTAATTAAATAACCAAGTTGAAAGTCAAAGTTCGACAATAAATAAAAAATTTTTATAAATATACTTTGATAACGAGACTACTAAAAAGGTAACTTTTCCTTTCCAGAAAATTTAGTAACTTTCTAAAATAGAAAGTTTCTTAAATAGAAAGTTGTCGGTTAAACGAGTGAATGGTATTAAAAAAGAATGATCGTAACTTTAATATTGTGGTTATATGATCTAAAGGCCAAGTGGATGTTCTCACATCAAAGATTGTATGAATAAATATATACTAGAATATATATATATATATAATGATTTGATGAATACGATGTACGCATCGTTAATTATACGTTTCAGTATAGTAATCGAGCGACTCTAATTATAGGTCGTGAGTCGCATTGTGGATGCTCGTAGCTAGACTTCTTCGTTTGATTATCGGCTTTCGATCATGGTGAATTCATAGCCTCGCATTTTTACACTTTAATTGTTTTATAAACCCGCGAGGGAGATAACATGCTTGTTTTAAAATAGAACACAAGGGAGATTGTATGCTAGTAGCCTTGTTTATTATAAGTTAGATTAACTCGCTAGATAAAAAACCCGCGAAAATCATTAAGATGTTTTAATAGCCATGGTAAATGAACATACGCTTAGACATGGAATAGTATTTATTTTGGAGGTTGCCACCTCAATCCGAGACGACTAGCACGCTCTGTCGGGAAATATGACACACGGATAGCGTTTGTATAGAGAATAATATTCACTCATAGCGAGGGTGTATAGGTGGCATTTTGTATTGATATGGTAACGTATCTATGACATGGAGGCTTATAATAATCCCCCCTATAACGTTGTCTGATCCACATCGTTATATCCTGATGAATATTGAGAAATGATACTTGTGTTCGGAGATTAGATGTTGGGAACCCCAACATATTTTTTATGGGTTATTATATATAACACCCTATATTCTCATCACATTATTGTTTGATATTTTTAACAGTTTTATCTCAGGTCCTTGAAGGTAATTCGGTGATGGAGATATGTGGAGATATAAATGAAACATATATTTTGAAGGCCCATTAAATAAAAGTCATTCGAAGATGATTTGCAAAAATGTTGTATGAATTATGAAACAATTTGGGACCTATGATGTAAACTTTTATTTCAAATGAATGTATTTAAAAACGTCTCTTTTCGATTCGTTTTCTATGCTTGAGTTGTTATATTATGACGTAGCACCCCAAGTGACCCTTCCGCTGAGATATATTAAAATAGGGGTGTTACATCTTGGGTCATGATCTAAAAACACATCGGGAGGGAGATTAGGGCTAGTGTCATCAATAAGCAAACTCTCAAGATAGATTATATCTCTCTCCGAATCATGATAACCGTTCTCAATATCCGTAGAAATATCCATATCGAGAAAAGCATCGATTTCATCAATTACGCCTCCTGGGTCGAAACACTCATCCTCATTAGCATCGGAAAGAGGTGTGACTAACAAAGCCGGCTCATCAAGGTTAGAAACATAAGAGTCCTTGCACTCGATGTCCTCTAACACCTCATCAAAAAGAGGATTTACGTCACTAGAGATATATTCGTCGTCAAATTGGAAAAGAGGGTTCGAGTAAATTTTAACATCTTCCGGAACGTCCTCATCGGATAGTGACTCGTCATCACTAGAGGTAAAATCATTTGAATTGAAAAGAGGGTTAGAGAAAGTCACGTATTTTTCCTCAAAAATGGGAGAGAAATCATCACTCGAAGGTAAAATGCTCTTACTATCACTACCGGATGTATCCTCGGACTCTCTTGGGATTGGAATAAGGTCCTTAACACTGGACTTTGTGAATTCGTCCGATTCCTTTTTTCAGGAATAGTTCTAAGTTCCCAGTCCTCATAATGAGAGAGTACTGCAGGGTTCTTCGTTGGTAAAATCGTGTGTGATAGGCTCAACCCGCAAAATTTAGGTGATTATTCAAAGGAAATAGTACTCTCCTTAGAAATAACTTTGAAATTCTGCAAACACGATGTAATACGAGTTTGACGTTAGCTGTGCTTCTGCGATATTTCTGAAGTTCTGCTCTTCCTATTGAACGGTGAGAATTCAAATTATTCAAGAAAGGTTTAGAATTAAGAGCAAATTCAAATAGATCATCAACATTATGTATGAATACAATAAACTCCTTTTTTGCGATAACAAATTTCATGCCAATCTAACATACGTATCTTCCATATATTGGCTTTGCTCTCACAAACTTGTTTCCACACGTTTTCTTCAATAATTGACGAAAAACGTTTTGGTGAAAGGTTCTCTTTTCTTGAGCCTGCTTGCTCTTTTCACGTAAATTCTTTGCTCAAACGTTTGAGCTACAAGTAAAGCTTCCTGCTCACGTTGTTAATTCATTCTTTTCATAAAATCTTCCATTATCGTATAAAGCTCGTTATTTGTTTCAATCCATTCTTTACTTTCAACAAAAGGAGTGACTTCTGGAATTTCCTGAGGCTGATGATTATCGAACTGCTGTGGGGGTTGAATATGGTCAAAATCGAAAGAATTGAAATTTTGGTTCATCGGGTGACACTGAAAAGTGGCATGAGGACCCCCACAGCTATCACAACAAAGATAATGTTGAGAAAAACTCGCTGAATTTTGTGGATAATAATTATCATTAAAGTTTTGATTGTAGCACGGTTCCTGCTCATAGACAAGCGGTACCCGTGGTGGACAATCAAACCCATAGTGAGAATCGTTCCCACATAACTCATACGAGTATGTCTCGTACTGGGGCTGTGGAGGTTGGTTGAAAAAGTTCGGTGTTTCATTATAAGAATAAGGATTTGGGTTATAGACAAACTCATTTCCGGATCCTACACTGCTACAGCCTGGACAGTTTCCACCATTAAGCGGACCTCCACACCACGAGCAACCAAAATTGTAACATTTCTCAATTTTAGGTCATTTTACGACTCCTATTATTCGTCACTATTTATTTTAGTCCGATACGCGTTTACTTTTAATATTTACTTTTAAGCTAAATTGCGTAGACTAGAAATAATCATTTAATGTAAACGGTCATCAAATAAATTAAGGTTTACATCAACTAAGTAATATATAATTATTAAAAAGACAATTATAAACTTTGCGTTTTTTATTTTTATTGGTCACGTAAAAGGTTTACGTTTCACAATAAAATACATTTGGACACACCCCGAAAATACCTAGACTTACCTAGACTCAAACCAATACCCACTTTTACTCCATAAACACAAAATTTGTACAATTAGTGTGTTCATAAACCACCAAGGCCGAATAGGGGTAAGTTAAACCCACATATAATTCGTCCCATGTGATTAGCTAGCTAGAAAATCTTGTCATGATCCTTAAAAGTACTAGTACTTCATCTAACTAATTAAAACTTGTCCTAATGGTCTCTTCAAGGCTAGTTACCCAAATGGTTTAAATACCCCATATTTCGTTCCGTTGATCCCTTTTGGCCGCGTAACCAAGAACAACACACAAATCAGAAAATTTTTGTAATCTTGGAAGATCATGTACCATTATCTTGCAATTTAAGCAATTAATACCTAAGTGGTTTTAAAGCAAGAAAACCATGTGTAGTTAACTAGAAATCCCCAATACCACTATCTAGGGCTCGTTTGGTTTAGTTGAGGGGTTAAAGAAACCTAACTAGTTCATTTGCCTATAAATACACACTCACTAGTTCATTTGATACATTTCCTAAACACTTAAACTCTCTCTCAAAGATAAACCAACTTCCTTTCTCTTTGTTTCATTCGACATACACACAACCGGACCCAAACACGACCCACATTAACCTAAGGATTCAAGGTAGCATTTAAGTTCGCTTATAAGGATATCAAGAGGAAAGTACGAGCTAGGATTGGGTATACAAGCTTTGAAAGCTTAGGGTTATATACGTTTTAAGTGTAAACGCATCGGGTTTGCCTCTCAATCCAAAACCAAGAGCCTAGGACTATTGTAAGTTGAACTAAACTCCTATCTATCTATATTCTAGTCGTTTTAGCATGTCTAGTTGGAAAGAGTCATGTTACCTTGTGTGTAACAAGGTTAACGTGGGCACGAACATGCATGGTTCGACCCATGCATGGTTTACGCACGTATATTAAGTATATGAGGCCTTGTGTGGTGCAAACATGTATAAAACGTGATAAAATATCGAGTTAAGCTTTAAACAATCATTTAAAATACATGAATAAGGATCATGGTGATCATGGGTTCGTTTTACTTGGTCACGCAAATTCTATACGTAAACACTTGAATGAAAACGTAACGACTTGGCTTGGCAAAGCATTCACTAACTATTTAAACGAATGCATGTGATTAATAATGATTAATAAATGTTAACGAGAGCTTAACAAATGATTTGAAGCCCTATAACCACAATAGTAAACCAAGGGGATTATGTTCGGGTCTTATTAGACCCAACAACCCACTAAAAGGCCCAACAGGCCACGACCCATGAGCCTACGGCTTATAAATAAGCTCTACGAGCTTATTAATGAACTAGAGATGCTTATGTGATTCGCATGAACCGTAAAACACTTATAAAAAGCTAGCCGAACCCTTAATGGGCTTACTAGCCCATTAACGAGTCCAACTCGAGCCATAAGCTCACAATAATATTAAAACAGCTTATTGGTAAACCTATATAAGCTTAATGGGCTTAATAGACCTAAGTAAGGCTAATGGACCCTAATGGGTCAAGTCAAACCACTCAAAAACCTATTCGGACCCTTAATGGGCCTAACAGCCCAATAACGAGAGCTTATTGCTTATTTGATAAGCTGACCAAGCAAACCAGACTCTAACGTGCTTATAAGGCTAGAAACTAAACTAGAAACACTCAAGGGACCCTTTGATAATATTCGGGTTTAAGTTATTGGGCTCACGAAGCCTAACAAGCTCGAATAAGCTCCTATAAGCTCTCCCAAGCTTATTTTCAACCTAACTGATTTGTGTAACTTAAATAAGCTTAACAAGTGCTTTTGTACCTTTAAAATCTTAATTGGACCATTAAATAGCTTGATGGGCCTTAACGGGCCCAATAAGCTTAAATAAGCTCATCCGAGCTTATTTATAAGCCAAAACAGTTGGCTTTGCTTAACAGTTGGCTTTGCTTATTGGAGCTTAATAAAACTTGTTGCCACTTGTTAGACCTTAAATGGACTTAAAATGCGATTTTTACAAAGTTGAGAGACTAAATATGTAAACTCTGAAACTTAAGGGTTAAATTGTAAAATAGAATATATTTTATAAACCTAGGGGTTGTTGTGTAATTATATAAAAACTAAGGGTATTTTATAAACAAAGTGATTATATAAACACTAGCGAAACAGACGAATTACAATTCGGATACTATACAAGATTAAAACACGACTTAATAAATATGAATATTTATTAACAACGCATGTACGTTTCCCAAGAAACAATAAGTAATTTCAAATACATTAAACATGTACACCACCACACAGTATAACAGTATAAATAACTAGCAAATATTGGAGTTTATACATTGAGATCTTTTTTAGCCCAGACTTATAGACTAACTGACCGTGAATTTTCTTAGTATTTGGACGGGTGATTCATTCCCTAGTCTTGGATATATATTATCATATTCTAGAGGACTAATTTACTAAGTGAGTTCAAAGCCCATGTTTTAATTATTTAAATAATTTACATCTTTGGGGTGAGAACAAGCTTGTTTTACAAAATAGGACAGCAAGTGTACATTTTATCACAAATGATTTCGAGTTGCCTAAGTAGCGAATTACCCACTGAGCACCTTGTATCATTGAAACTGTCATACAGGAATGAAGCGCGAATGGTATGAGTAATCTATGTTGGGACTGACATCGCCCCGTGATCGGGGGTGACGTAGCTATCACCGGGGAACGAACGTTGCTAACTTGTCGGATTTGGGATTTTCGGCGGGTTAGTAGAACTTCATTCATGGGGGGGGGGGTGTGATTATTGGGATATTTAATTGCACTCATTGGAGCATGTGCGAGCGAGTACAATGTTCCGAGGAGCTTCGGTGGCGCGCGCAACTAATGCGGACGAGGTTAGTTATATGTTGCATCTGTGCTCGCTCGAGCATACACTGGGAATTTTGGCGTGGTAGCCAGCATTTAGATCTATCTCCATAACGCCTATCGAATCTCTCGAACCTCTCTATGTTGACGTTTAATACTACATGTCTCACTTCTCAGTCAATCAAGTATCATTCGAGGTCATGATTACTGGGATCTGGGGCAATAATTGAATGAGTCACATATTCAAGAGGTGGGGGCTATATTACTACACATATTGGAGGAAGGAACTTAAATGTTTATAAACATAATCTTATTTAGACGGGAGAACTATTTGAACCAAGCTTATGTAACAGACAAGTATTTTGTTAATCCAATGTATCTTTTTCAAACTACACATTTAGTGGTCATTCTCATATCTTGTGCTATTGATCTATGAAGTAACGCCCTCGGATATACATTATATTCCCTTGCTACCCAGATTTGGGGGTGTTACAGATTGGTATCTAGAGCCAAGGTTATAGAGAACCAGGTCAAAAGTTTTTGCCTGGACTATAACCATTTTCAAATACTATTCTCACAAATGGGATTTGCACGGGATATACATATATTACTTGTTTTGCATCAGATATATCTTACATATACACACTATTTTAGCATTAGTAATTACTAAGTGCTTACATGATTGACATACGTATATATAAATTATATTACGTATAGTACTATAAGAGTCTTATAGATATAACATAGAGACCACTCTTATAATTAAAACTTATAGTCATATCATACTGATCTCTCTTATAAGTAATACTTATATAAGCTATTTTTGCTTTTTGCAGTAGTCTGTCTCTGCTCATCTGCGTTACTCTACACTTCGTCTACACCGACTCTGGCCCGAAGTGCCTCTGGAAGCCGATATGAGAATATCTGAGGGAGGCATCCCACGGTCGTTGATCGCTCAATAATAAATATATAAAATATAAGCAATACACGCAACAATTACCTTTTGCACAAGAATGGTTAAAAGCGCACCAAAAAAAAATAAAGATAGGGATGATGACTGGGGGGAAACACCGAAAGTATGAGTTCCCCCGTTATGTCCCAACGAGGCTTGAATGGAAAATCGAATGACGGATTGATATTATGGGTTGAATAGACAATGACATGGAAGAGGCACTAACACTACTAAG
This sequence comes from Tanacetum coccineum, assembly GCA_026074375.1. Taxonomy (NCBI): domain Eukaryota; kingdom Viridiplantae; phylum Streptophyta; class Magnoliopsida; order Asterales; family Asteraceae; genus Tanacetum; species Tanacetum coccineum. The sequence goes on from BQNB010128682.1 coordinate 17,477, forward strand.
TAAATACACGAGAAGAGAAGTAAGGAAAATAAGCTAGAGCAGGCTTGAAGCTAGAAATGGTAAAAACACTTAAAACTTTTACTCTAAGACAGAAATAAGCTCAAATAAACTTAAGACAAATCAAATAAGCTAAGCTAACTCTAAATAAGCAAATTCAAAAAGCAATTAAGCTAAATAAACAGGAGGAACTCAGCAGTACTAACAACAGTACTACCAGTATTAACTAACGGTACTAACTTGGAGTTAGTACTGCTAGTTATAAGTTAGTACTGGTAGTTTTAGCCCAAGTCCCCAAAAAGTCTATTTTACAAAAGTCGTTTTTTAGCCAAACGCAAAACAAAAAGTGTTCACACAAATTTTTAAGCAACTTTAATAAAGACACCTTGCGAAAATAAGCACTTTATAAGCTCCAAAAAAGCCAAATAAGCTGCTGATTGCAGAAAGTTGCTTAAACTTTTGGTTTTTGGTATTTTGGACACTACAAACTCAAAATAAGCTCAAATTCAAAAAGGAGAGATGTTTTGGAAAGCTTATATGTTGCTTAATCTGATTCCAAAAATCTTTTTCAACCAAACACAACTTAACTTAACTCAATTTGCATCAAAAAGTAGTAAACTCTAACTTTTTCTTAAATAAGCAAAAATAAAAATAAGCTAAAATCACCAATAAGCCAAACTGAAAAGTGGGCTTTTGGAAATAAGCTCACTAATTGATCCTTATTAAGCTCACCCTATCATTTTATCAATTACCCACTGAAATAAGCACAATAAGCATAAATGACTACACTACTATTTAGGGATTTAATTGAAATTAAGCACTTTTAGACCTAAAATAAGCGACTGAATAACTAAAAACTTTAAAACAAACCTCAAACGAGATATTATTCACCCTCCAATGAGCTTATGTTCAAAAAATCATAACCTAAAACCTAATCTAACTATCCTAAAAGTGAGATCAAAAATTGGTGAACTACCGGTACTAAACTGGAGTTAGTACCGCTAGCTTTAAAAGTTAGTACCGATAGTTAAAAGTTAGTACCGCTAGTTCTAAAAACCCCTTAAAGTTTTCAAAAGTCATTTTATTCAAGCTGATTTGATCCTAATTGTTAAAAACAGATTATCAAATGACAACATAAGGTACTTATGAACAGATTTCAATCAGTGATAAGCACTTAAATAAGCTAAATTAATCTAACAGTATTAACTCAAAACTAACAGTTTTATTAAATGAACTAACAGTACTAACTAAGAAAGTTGCACTAATCACTTTTAAACTAACAACTAAGTAAGATAAGCACTAAACATTCTGATAAAGCACCATAAGTCACTTTTAAAGTAACAAATAAGCACTAATAAGCAGTTCTAAAGAAAAACAAGAAAAAGAGAAACTTACAACACCCTTGCTCAAAACAGGGCTAAACAAAGAGTCTACAAGCTCTAGCTTGTATAAAACAAGCTAGTGAGAGTCCATAAGCCCATCCAGAATTGGCTTATCATCCATAAAATAAGCTGTGGTGTATTTTGAGAGTGATTTTTATGATTTTCTCTTAACTAATTAACTTTTTAGGTTTACTTAATTAAAGCAGCTTAGAAATAAGCTGTATTGAAAGCTTTTTGAACACAAAACAGCACAATGAAGAAACTGAATACTTGGAATTGTAAATTGACTTAAAACCTCAAATTTGCATTAAAACTTGAAAAGGTTACAAACTGAAAGAAAAAGCTGTAAATGACTTTAAAAACTAAAAATAATCTAAGTTATATA
>BQNB010128683.1:1518-11848 GCA_026074375.1 Tanacetum coccineum
CCAGCCATGGGCTTACATTGACCGGGCTTGATTCCTAAAGGGCTTTAAACCCGTAACATAGACCCAATTAGCTTATAGAATTCCCAAAAACATAGACTAAACTAATACAAGGTTCGAGAATATTAATGACCGTCACTTTAATGAAAATTAAGTCTAACAATCTCCCCCTAAGGGGCGGTCATTGCACATATGGCTTCACTTCTTATGATGTCTTGAGTCTCGAAACCTTGTAGACTTGGGAATTCGTTTGAAGTTCCTTTTTCATGCTTGTGATCTTGGATCTTGATCTTTAACTTGATATTCTTTGACAAAATCCTGATATCGTAGTCTTTGGCCTTGATTTATCTTGACTACTGAGATCTCTGAATCTTTATCCTTGAACCTTTATGCCGCCTTGCGATCTTGTGTCTCCACCCTTATGCTCAAGGTCTTAAAAGCTTGCTAACAATCTCCCTCAACATTTTATTTTAACATGATTACTTGTACCACATCATGGAAGGGGTAGTACTTGATCCACTTGTGAGGTATATCTTTGTTATTTTCCAGTAATCTTGTCAAAAATGTTCTTTTGAGGAAGTGCTTGTACATCAGAGATTGCAAAAGACTTTGATAGTTTAAGCTTTCATCATGTATATATCTTTTTCAATTGAGCATGAGGTCTTGAATCTTGACTCCGCTGGAATGAGGTTGTAACGTTGTCACTTATACCTAAAAATTGATGTTAGTGATAAACAGCAGATATAGACGATTATGGCTTTACATTAACATCCAGTTCCGTGAGGACCGTTTTACAGTATAAATATTATATCAGTGATCAGGTAGGTTCAATTTAGAAGAACCTCCTTGATAGGGTTTCCAGCTCAAATTATTAGATCCTCTAACGTGATTGCATTAGATTCACCGTACTTGCTTGTTCTCATTACCAGAACGTCTCATAGCAGACAACACAGTAAGAGTGAATCAGATAGTTATTATCTTTCTGATTGAGTCGTCAATTCATATACTGGACCAAAATTGATATCTAGTTGACACAAGCTTGATTCATTTAGAATCTTGCAAGTCACCTACCGCAGAGCTGTTTGATGTTGACTCTAGAAGGATTTCCATTCATTACTGTGAATACTAAAGAGTATCACTCTGAATATTCTGGCAATTACCACAAGCATAATGCGTAGGACTTTTTGATACCAAATGTTGTATAATGATGTACGACATTTTATATATTGGAATTTGTGTCCTAGTGAGATTTTTGATGGATCTCGTTGGCTCTAGACTCTATAAGTGCGCAATTGTTATTTGGTAATCGGAGGCTGGAGCAGACTGCCACCTTTTCAATATCTATGATCTCGGAGTAAGAAAGTCGATAGAAGCGTGTTGTACTCCGTGCGAAATGAAACAAAAATCTTTTGAAAGATTCTGAGTGGCTAGGGAGGGTTGTGTATTGCATCACTGGGTCCATGATGACTTGTCTTCCATATCAGAATCATCTTTGTGATTACCGATAGATTATGCATTGACTCGGTTTCTGCCTAAGGTTGTATGGAGGGCGTCTTTATTTTCACCATTTATCCTTACAATTCTTATTCATTCTTCAACCCCTTCAATGCTTACCGAGAATTCATAACTAACACCTTGTTGGGATTGTTCCAATCCTAGCTCTATCTCAGTCGGCATTATTCCCATTCTCACTTTACTCCTTTTCTCAATCATACTTAGGACTTCTACTCTATCTAATGGAGTGTTCCTGGGTAGATCCCTCTGGTTTTGGATAAATCATGGAACGAATATATCTAACCTTAACTGCCTTATAACTCCTTGAGAAACAACACTTGGTCAGTCTTTGGGGTATTGCCATAAAGATCTATAAAACCATTTGATAATCAACGTGTCTGAGAAACCATAGATCCTTTTAAATTCCTATTGGTCATTTAAATTCAGCATAATAATTGTTTTCATTTCTTACTACCTTTGGTATATCTCTTATCTAGTTGTTGAATTGGGCCCTTATTTGTGTTTCCACTTTTGCTGTATTAAAATCATGCATTTTAAATATGTTTTTAGCTTTTGTAGCTTAGATCATATTTACTTTTTACTTGTTGTCTAATATCGATAAAAAAAAACCAAAAATAAGTAGTTTAGCTTTTAGGTTCTTAAATCTAGCTTATTAAGATTTGTGTTTGATAAGCTTGTTATAAGCTAATGGTTATCTGGTATTAAGGATTTATTCACTAGTTTCTAATTTCAAGAGCCTAATGAAATCTGCCATAGTCTAAAGGGGTGTTTGGATTAATGCTAATTGACCTTTAAAAGTCAAAGTTAAATTAGTGTGTTTTCATTTGGTCAGTAGATTTTCATAATGGATTAACTTTAAAAAGGTTTGCTAGGTTAAGTTTAAGCTTAAATCATTTTGAAGGGGCAATTAATGCTTATCTCACCAGGGGATTAATTGAGTTAAGTTAGAAGAGTATTTTTGATCCAAGTTGTTATAGCTTTGTTTGTGTTTGAATTGTGTTCAAACACACTCACTTTGAGTGTGTAATGCAGGTATAACACCAAACTAAGGTAACCTGCATAATAGGTTTTTTGCCCTTTGTCAATTGCATCAGCATAGTTAACTTTATTACTACTGCTTGTCTTCTTAAGCCTCAATTAAGCTAGTTTTAGTAAGACTTAAGGATCTAAATTTGTAGTAGTTTATAGATTACACATAGCTTAATATAGATTAAAACTTATTTTTCATTTTCTAGCTTATTATCTTAGGTAAATCAGCTTTAAAAGTTCATCAAAAAGCCAAAAACAATAGTATCTAGGGGTTAGCTTCAAATGTGAATTTCTAGCTTATAGTACTATAGTTTATTATATTTTTTGGGATTATAAGCTTATAGATAGGTAATTAAGTTTTCAAAAGTTTAGAATCTGAAATAGCTTATTGTGCTTTTTAGCTTAATATCTTTTTGAGCTTTTAAGAGTTAATTCCTGAGTTAGCTGTTTTTATCTCTAAATTCAGTTATCTTATGATGTTGTTAGTTTAATTAGCTTTTCAAATTTAGATACTAGGCATCATAAGCTTCTTAGAACAGCTTTTGTTTTTAAAATTGAGCTTATAATGAATTGTGGCAAAGCTTATTTACTCAAAATAATTTTTTTAAGCCCTCAAAATGCAACATTCTGTAGCAGCAGCCACCTTCATAGCTATCTTTGAAGAGTTTATTCTTTGATATCAGCTTATAGTTTCTTCTATTAAAAAGTGCTATTAACAAGTCTGTCTACTTTCAAATTTTGAGCTTTTACTTTTCAAAAATAAAAAAATGCAAAAAATGGGTGTTACTCAACCTTGAACCCGTGACCTCTTGCTTGCATACCATACGTGTTAACCATTGTGCTTCAATAGCTCATCCGTGAGCTATTGAACACAATATTGTTATAACCTTTCTTTGGGCCTTAAGCCCATTTATAAGCCGTAGCTCGTTGAGCTTATTCTAGGGCTTATTAGTTAAGTTGTTTGAGTGTTAGCAATTCTCTTGTTCTTTGTTTAGATTAGGATTTTTTCTTGAATGTTTCATATTTATTCTATTAAGAAGATTATTTTTAATCAATTTATCTTAGGATTTTAATTTCGGGAAAGCTAAAAGACAAAAAAAGATTTTAAAAAAATACAAAAATAGTTTTAATATTAGAATAAATAATTTTTGGTTTTTACATCAAAAAAATTATTTTACACCTCTTAGATTTTAGATTTTCATTTTATGCTTTTACTTTATTTTAATTTTAAAAAATAGGATTTTAAAATTTAAAATAGTTAAAAATAGTTTTCTGAGTTTTTATGTTATTTTAGACTTTTATAAGTTTAAAAATCATTTTCTTAATTTTTAGGACTTAATTTCGCTATTTTTTAGAATTTAATTAGGTTAAATTAGTTTTTAATTCATAAAAAATTCAAAAATAATCAAAAAAAATAATTTTCTTTTTCCTAAAATTTTCTTTAGTCTTATTTTAGGTTTAGAAATTTAGTTTGCATTTTTAGGAGTTAATTTTAGTGTATTTTTGCTTAATTGTCGCGTTTTATTTGTTCCCGTTAATTGCTTTAAGTGTTTAATTGTTTTTGTGTGCTTATTTTACTTGTTGCTTTAATTTAGTAGCTATAGAAAAACAAAAATATCTTTTCTCTCATTCAAATCATAATCCAAGCTAAAGCGTGGTTTCAATTTCACAAGTCGTTGGGGAAACGACCCGGGAAAAGCATCTACATCCTGTTAATATACGTATTATATATATATTATATATAAATTTGTGAAGAATTTATCCTTTTTACCCTTTTGTCCTCAAGAGGTGAATTGTAATTTATCATCGTAATTAATATAGTTTTATGTTTTTTACCGTGTATAATTCTAGCAATTAACTTTGGCGCCGTTGCAGGGGATATGTGATTAAGATTTCTATCTTATGAACTTTGTTGATAATTAATTTGGAAGACCTTTCAATTTGAAGTTTTGTTTTTGTTTAAAAAAAAAATAATTAAAAAAATTATAAAAAATAAAAAGTAAAAAAAAATCTTTTCTTTTTAGTATAAATAGAAGATTAAAAACAAAAATACAAAAATATATGCTCTTTCAACTTTAAAAAAATAAACAAAGTTGGTAAAAGAACACCAACAAATAATACCTTCAATTGATGTATTATCATAATAAGTTCCCAACTCGAATCAAAGATTTCAAACTTGTCATTTGTGTCATTTACGAAGTACGGAGCTCACCTAAAAAAAAAACTTTATTAAGAGCTACCTTGAAGTAAATTTGATTATTTGGTTTAAGTTGTCTTCTCGTTATCCGTTAATTTAGTTTGTTAAAATAATAATAATACTAAATAATAATAATAAATAGATAATAATAATAAAAAATTAGTTTAAATTTAGTTTAAATTTTCTTTTCTACTTTGTGCATGCGCACTCGTTCTCAAACCCGCAACCGTAACCGTCAACAACAAAGCCAACCGGCTGTTGTTCAACCATTTCATTTAGAAGACCTTTGTTTAAACCACCATTAGTTTTCCATGGCTGATAGACCGGACAATGGCACATTACTCAAGCACCCTTCGAGGGGTACGAGGTAGTGCAATTTGTATAATTTTCCCCGACATCAATGCTAACTTTGAGTTAAAAGCATGGTTTGATCAATCTTGTCAAAATAAACAGTTTTTATCTGGACTGATTAAGAGGATCCACATCTCACATCCCGTTATTTTTTTAAATAAGATTACTTCACAATGAGATTACCGACGCCGCGACACAAACGTGAGAATGTCCAATTAAGCTTTAGCTTTTTCTATTTTCTCTTAGAAGGTTCAGACCCTGGATTTGGCTAGAAAAAAGAACTCCCTGCCAAGTTTTGACAGGATGGTCTTGATTCAAATTCATTAATCAATTCTTTCCGTCCTTAAAAAAGTGGCAAATCTTCGTAACGAAATCACGAGATTTTCAACAAAGATTTGACGAATCTTTTATGAGGCTTTGGGATCGATTAATGAACTTCATCGAGACATAAGCCCACATCCGGATTTTCATAATTACATCCGTTAGGATACGTTACAATGCTTGAATGCTAGTGATCAAGACTCATTTGAATTCTGTGCTGCGGGTGGAGAACTTTTAGAATAAGATGCCTCGTGAATGCGTTGAGAATTATCGAGAGTAAATCAAAGGTTCGTAATTCACGAACAAGGCAGTACGTTTGCCAAAGTGAGTTCGTATTCATCTACCCCCGAATTTCACCAGATGTTGCTAGCTCTTACAACCGAAGTCTATCTAAACTTAAGAATTTTGATGAAACGACTATGCATATCGACAACAAAAAGCCTAAGCTCACCGCAACCTGAAAAGCGTCCCCGAGCAGAGAGTTTGTAAACTTATGGAGTGCTCATTCTTATAAAAACTGTCCAGCCACCGATGGCAATGTTTATCAAGACAACATTCAAGAGTACGTTTCACAAGCTGCTGCAGCAAATTTTAATCAAGAGAATACAATTCCAGACGCTCCATGGTTGCAAACCAAATCCGCTTCCTGGTTTTCACTCCATTCAAAACAATCAAAAACCGTTTCAATCCAAAAATCAAGGAAATAATTTCAACCAAAATCGAGGAACCAATTTCAATCAAAACCGTGGAAGTAACTTCAATCAGGGACAAGTTTACCAACCCCCAACTATTCAACCACCAGTTTATCAAGCTCCTCCTCAACAAATGCAAGGAGGCGTTCAAAGACCGATTCTGAGAATTTATGTCAAAGGCAAATATTCTAGTTGTTACGGAATAATGAAAAATCAATAGGCCAGGGTTTACAAAACCAGATGACAAATTTAACGGAAATGCTTTCTAAGTTTATAACTTCCAACACCGCTTCATCTTCGAATTCAGGTACTCTTCCAAGTCAAACCATAACTAACCCTCGTGAGCATGTTAATGCTATCACCACACGAAGTGGTAAAACTTGTGAAGGACCTTCGACTCCTCTTGTTCCTACACCCGTTGTTTCTACTCCTCTAAAAGAACCCGAACAAAACCCGGAGACGTCAATGGACAAAGTGCAAAAACCAAGTTCAGAAAATACCGCACAAGTCCCACCTCCGGAGGATCATGATTCCATTTTTATTGAAATTCCAAAACCAAAGGCTAAGAAAACTATTTCAAGAGCCTAATTCTCAAGATCCTAGATCAATATCAACCTAAACCTTCCATACCCCGAGAGGATGAAAAGTGAAGAGAGAAAGATAAAACCAAGTGCTCAGCAGAGCAGGAGTTTAATGAAGTTGTGTAAAACAACTCCGTTTATAAATTGGTTTAAAAGATGCTCTCATCGAAATGCCGAAATTCAACAAATGGTTAAGCACTTTATTGAGAAACAAAGAGAAACTTGAAAAAATCGCCATCACAACCGTTAATGTTTGAAATGTTCTTCTGCATCTCCTGAACAAAGTTTCGAGAAGACCCGAAGATCACAGGAAAATTTCCCCTTATTCCGTGTAGCGTCTACAAGAACTTGATAGGACTAATGCTTTAGCCGATTCAAGCTAGCATAAATCTTTTTGGCCTCATTTCTATCTAACAAAGCAACTGTGGGCTTGGAGCTATGAAAGCCCACCCGAAGATACTTGATCTTGCTAACCGTTCTGTTACACACCCCATGGGTATAGCCGAAGGATGTCTGTAGTTAAGTTGATGGTTTTACACTTTCTTACCGATTTGTTATGGTTATTTTGAACCTGTCCCAGAGTGCCTTTATTTAAGAGACTTTTTCCTTCGCACCGTAAAAGCTCTCATTGATCTATACGAGGAAAAATTAACATTAAGAGTAGGAAGCGATGAACTTGTCTTTTATGCTGAAAAATCTGAGAAAAGCAAGAATAAGCAATTTGCTCATGCTATTTCTTCATTGATTTTTCGAAAGATAAGCCATTTAGTGGCATATACCACGAATCATTCTGATGCTTTTTCCTCCTAGTTCTTTCTTCCGGTGAAGACTATTGAAATCTGACGAGTTCGCCGATAGAACTCACTCTTCTTAAAAAAGGTTTTCATGAAGAAAATTTTCAAGTTTATTCGAACCCTCTTTTCGAATTTGATGATAACTTCACCTCCAGTAACGAAAATCCCCTCTTTAACGAGATTGATAAAGATGTCGAAAACAAGAACTCTAATGTTTTAGATTCCGATGAGCCAGTTTTACTTAACTCACCTTTGTCTAATAAGGTTGAGAGTTCCGATCCAGAAGACGGTATTGATGAAATCGATGCTTTTCTAACCATGGAAGTTTCTTCTAAATTTGAGGAAGGATATTTCGATTCAGAAGGAGACTAATTTTTCTGAGAATCTGCTTAGAATGATGATACTACCCATAATCTCAGCTCCCAAAGCGATTTCCGATCGAATGAACCAAACAAGATGAAAATCCATTCATTGATAATACTTCGGGTTACTTTTTCTCCAAGGTAGTGTATCCACTTCACCATGAGTATCGCCGGTGAACTTTTGAGACAATTCTTCCTCCAAGGATAAATCGTGAACATGAGGATTATCTTAATCGTATGACTTTGCTTTGTGAGATTTCAACTTCACGGTCACAGGAAAATGTTCATGCTAATATCGAGTCTCTTCCCGTATCTCCTATCCCCATTGAGGATAATGACCCCGTTCAAGAAGAGATCGATATATTCCCTCGTTCCCCCAGATGAATTTAATTCCACCAGGTGTTGAGAATGATGATTCCAAAGATGAAATCATTAGTTACCTAACCTTGATCCATCCGTAGACAACCCATCGTCCTCCTCGTCTCCACTGGAAACCACAACCAGATGTTTGCGTTAAATTATTAAGCCTCTACGGCCATAGAGAAATGAAGATTTATTTAACCAAGGGGAAATTGTTTTATCCTATAAATGTAAAGAGTCAATTTCTTTCACATTTTTCATTTGGACTTTTCTCGCCATTTTTGCACCGACCCCGGAGGATTCTCCTGTTATTACTTCTCTCTCAGGAGTGAGGACCTCGTTTTTTGACCCTTGGCATCTCTACAGTTTCATTTTTTATCTTAATCCATTCTATTTGCTCACACCTAAGGATAAATGAATCAGGGATCGAGTCAAGTATATATGACGCCGGTATACAAAAAAACAAAAAGCGCTTCGTGGGAGGCACCCCATGCTTATCTATTTTTTTATTTTTTCTTTCTAGTTTCTAATGTGTGTGAGGAGGCTTGTACTCTTCTGTTCTTTGTGCTTGTGATTATTTGCAGCATAGACCCAACTTTTCTGAAGACTCTCGTGTTCGGTGCTTTGTCCCAGTTCACTCGAGCTTCCTAGCCTTTGTTTGCAATTAGTTTGGGGAAATCCGATATCCTTTAATCTTATCGATTCACATTTATCTTTGAATAATTAATAAACGGCTTAGATTTGCGTAGAGACCCGCCTTAAACATTAGAAACAATGTTTCAGTTTTAGATTTGGGGAGGGAATCTATCGATTTGATGTTACCTACTTATTGTTTTGTTCTCACGTATCCCGTTTTCCCACAAAAATAGCAAAAATGTTAAAAATTTTAAATTTTTAAGTTTAATTTGAAAAAATAGAAAAAATTAAAAAATTTCAAAAATAAAATAAGTGTTTTGTCATAATTTTGAATTTCCTGCTGGGTAGAATTAGAGTAAATTTTGACCCGATCGAGCGTGTTGAGCTCTAGCTTGTTCCTTAACTTTTAGGCTAAGCGTTCGCAGAAATTCGCGAAGAACAAAAAATGATAGAGTTAATTATGAGTGGGATGCTAAACAAGGATTAGTTGGAAATCTTAAGAGCTCATGTATGTAACTTGTTGCTTTTTCTCCCATAAGCTCTTAACCAGATTAATATACGTGCTATTTTTGGAGATTAAACTTAAATCAACAATTTTTTATGTAATATATAGCAAAATTTTTAGTCTTAGTTATACTTGAACTTTTCAAAAAGAAGTCTTCTCTATATAAAGTAAAAAAATGATAAAAAATATAATAATAATAAAAGCTGTGGGTTGATAAAAGTTTACTACCTCTTGCCGGCTCACAAACCGATGTGGTAGTCTTCTAAAGAAAAGCTCATAGTAAGAATAAAAATCCGAGGCTGATAAAAGTTTACTGCATCTTGCCGGCTCACAACCGATGTTGCAGCCTTCTAAAAGGTCGAGGGTTACAATTGCATAAATGTTTAATAGTTAAGTTTAAATTAATAAATTGATTTCTTTTTGTTAAATTTAAATATGCTTTTGAACTTTGACTTTTCAATTTTATAAGCTATGAACATTCGAGAAACCTGAGAGTTTTTGAAACCTAAGGTCCGTGAGTCCCGATACTAGTCTTTGTGGGGTGTCAAAAGTCTGGTCACTTAGCCGCAAGGTTGGGATGTGCCGAGACGAAAGTCGCTACATTGGATGATCTCGCCTTTAAACTCATTATTATTGGGTGGAACGTAAAGCATAGTGTTTTGCAAAACGTTGATGCATGGTTGAAATTCAAAATAGCACATTCACTTAAGATATAATAAATGTCAGGAGTAAAAAGTTCACAAGTTGCAAATATGAGTAGTGTTAGCATTTTAACTGATATTTAGCTGTGATTTCGTTTTAAGCTTGGTTTGGAACAAGTGAAAAGTCGGGGACGATGAATTTATCCTATTTGGGGCATTCTCGGATTGAAATGCATCTTGTTCTATGATCTCTAACAGTTATGGAAATAACAGAAGTCGGAATATTCTAAGTTTATTTATATTAAAAAAATGAAAAAGTTTTGAAAAATGGGGTGTTTTAAAGCTTGTG
>BQNB010128684.1:0-19240 GCA_026074375.1 Tanacetum coccineum
GGGTGCTTGCCTCCTTTGCCACAAAAGAGTGTATATGCTTAAGTGACATATTGTTGCTCAATCTATTATCTACTAACAATGAAGTTGTGATGTCGAAACCATGCAGTGAAGTCATAAGAGGCTGGCATGATAGTGCCACAACAATTATTCCGCTCCTTAAGGAATTTATGAAACTTAAGCTTCGTGTTTGGATATTCAGGTAAACATCAACTACACGGTATACAAGAATTGTCATACTATGTTTACCATAACTAATTATATGAAGTATACAAGAAGACAAGATAAATCATTCTGAGTTTTATGGAATACATATTACTAATAGTATCATTACAAAATCACTGCAACCTTTCTCAAATTGGCAAAATATAAGATGTTTTTTTATCTATAACAAAAGAAACTTGTGGCTGCGTACTTTGTGGTCATCACGCTACTTTGTTCTTAGACCACCTTTTTTGCTAACATATGCGTATGAATTATTCCTTTATTTTTATGGCAGTGGAGACACTGATGCAAGAGTACCAATTACCTCAACAAGTACTCAATTAATTCCATGAAGCTTCCTATTAAAACTAAATGGCATCCATGGTTTCATCAAGGAGAGGTAAAATGTCATTTAACGTTATACTCTACATTGCCAATAAATCAACCGCTTACATTTGTAATCAACTGTATTTAAAATAACAGGCTGGTGGATTTGTACAAGTTTACAAAGGAGATTTAACCTTAGCAACGGTTCGAGGGGCAGGTCACCAGGTGCCAAGTTTCCAACCGAAAAGAGCTCTTGCACTCATCAAGCACTTTTTATCAGGAAAGCCACTACTGGATTCTTCAAAACGTTGATACAATATTTTACATTCTTTTACAGGCATTCAGATGTTCTCATTCTTAAAGTCGATTAATTGTAATTAGGCCAATTTAATTGTTGATCACTGGTAATACAAAGTCATTTTATCTTGATCAGTTTTTCAGCCAACGAAAACAAATAATATGTTTAGAAGTTTTTTGCTCGGATGAATTGTAATTAGACCTTATGGCGTTCTTAATGTTTATATTAAAATTCCTCTTTAAAGTTTGTCGACATTGTCCAGTAATTTTCTAAAAATGATAAATGAAAATCAAATCTCGCGCGTATGATTCTAAAATGAAGACAAACTCTAGCAATGCTACAAAAAGGTTCACTGCACAATATCTATGAAAATATATGCAACATGCTGGTAAATACAATTAGTTGCATCAAATGGTTGCGTAAGATTATCACCATATCAATCTTCCAAGATAAGCCCATTTAAGACGTATTCCAGTTATGTGATATTTAGGGGTGTTGATCGGTTCGGTTATCGGGTTGTTCGGTTTATTCAGTTCGGTTAGTTTGGTTAAATTCTTTTTTGGGGTCAACCCAAAAACCGAACCGAACGAGAATTTAACCAAACCGAAATGCTTTTTGGAGTCAACCCAAAAACCGAACCGAAAACCGAAATTCTTTTTGGGGTCAACCCGAAAACCGAACCGAAAACCGAAATAAAAAAAATAACCACTTAGATATTTTTAAAAAACAAATTTCAAGCATAAAAAAGTGTTTTTTTATATCAGGATATTTTTCGGTTCGGTTTTCGATTTTGATTGCCAAACCTATATCCAACCCGAAAACCGAATTTGTAGTTCGGTTCGGTTTTGACATGTTCGGTTGTTTTCGGTTCGGTTCGGTTTCGATTTTCAGTTATTTCAGTTTTTATGCTCACCCCTAGTGATATTGGCTCTTGTCAACACTCTTGTTCTATCAAAAACAACATTTTATATGTTGAAACAAAAACTAATTATGTCTACTGGTAGTTTTGTAAAAAAGTATAGCATACAGATGATCAATGCAACATTATCTTAGTTTTATGAAATTTCATTACTGTTATATGCTACTTCATCAAAGTGTTTTTTTAGTGCATCACGATGTTTGTTTATTGCATCCCTACTATATGTTAGTGCAACACAAAGTCATTTCCCGTGCATCACAGTATGTTGTGTTAGTGCATTACAATTTGTTATTAGTTTATCATAATGTCATTTACACTACATCACATCGTTTGTTTTAATGCATTTTATTTATTCGTTAGTGCATCACTATTTAGAGCATCATACTATTAATTATTTGATTCAGTTGTTATAATCCAAACGTTTCTTATATTTAAATTAAGTGAGATGTACTAACTTTTTTTTAACTATAATGCATTAACAAAATACATTGTGATGCACTAACTGTTTTAACTGAGATAAATTAACCTTTTTAGTTGTAATGCACTAACAATATTGTGATGCAGTAACTTTTTAACAAAGATGTACTAACTTTTTAAGTACTAAACAAAGACTAATCATTAAAAGAAAAAGTACCTAGTTTCCAACAGACATAAAAGTAAATTTAATGTAGTAAAATTTACAATGTGATGTAGTAAAATTTAGAAGTTAATGCAGTAAAAATTTACACTGTGATGCAGTAAAATTTACACTGTGATGCAGTAAAATTTACATAGTGAAATATAGAAGTTAATGCGGTAAAATATACAATTTAATGCAATAAAATTTACAATGTGATGCAGTAAAATATAGAAGTTAATGCAGTAAAATATACAATTTAATGCAGTAAAATTTACAATGTGATGTAGTAAAATATAGAATTTAATGCAGCAAAATTTACAATTTGATGTAGTAAAATTTACATAGTGATGCAGTAAAATATACAATTTAATGCAGTAAAATTTACATTGTGATGCAGTAAAATATATACAATTTAATGCAGTAAAATTTACAATTTCATGCAGTAAAATTTACATATGATGCAATAAAATATACAATTTAATGCAGTAAAATTTACAATGTGATGCAATAAAATATAAAAGTTAATGCAGTAAAATTTATAATGTAATGCAGTAAAATATAGAAATTAATGCAGTAAAATTAAAACTATGATGTAGTAAATTATACAATTTAATAAAGTAAAATTTACAAATTAATGCAGTAAAATATACAATTTAAAGCAGCAAAATATACAATGTGATGCTGGTCAAATATACAATATAATGGAGTAAAATTTACATTATGATGCATTAAAATATACAATTCAATGCAGTAAAATTTATACTGTGATGCAGTAAAATATACAATTTAATGCAGTAAATTTTACACTGCGATGCGGTAAAATTTACAATGTGATGCATTAAAATATACAATTCAATGCAGTAAAATTTACAATTTGATACAGTAAAATATACAATTTAATGCACAAAATTATACACTGTGATGTAGTAAATTATACAATTTAATGCAGTAAAATTTACAATGTGATGCAGTAAAATATACAATTTAATGCAGTAAAATTTATAATTTGATGCAATAAAATTTACAACGTGATGCATTAAATACACAATTTAATGCAGTAAAATTTACACTGTGATGTATTAAAAATTACAATGTGATGCAGTATTTAGTATCAAAATTAGATAATAAAATTATTTATATAGTTTTTTATAAATTTACAATGTTATTTAATGCTTTAATGCAATAAAATTTAAACTATAATGCAATAAAATATACATCTTATTGCAGTAAAATTTACAATTTGATGCAGTAAAATATATAATTTAAAGCTGTAAACTTTACACTGTGATGCAGTAAAATTTACAATGTCATGCAGTAAAATATACAACTTAATGCAGTAAAATTTACAATGTGATGCAGTAAAATATACAATTTAATGCATTAAAATTACACTGTGATGTAGTAAATTATACAATTTAATGTACTAAAATTTACAATTTGATGCAGTAAAATATACAATTTAATGCAGTAAAATATACAATGTGATGCTAGTAATATATATAATTCAATGCAATAAAATTTACACTGTGATACATTAAAATATATAATTTAATGCAGTAAAATTTACACTGTGATGTAGTAAAATATACAATTTAATGCAGTAAATTTTACACTATGATGCGGTAAAATTTACAATGTGATGCAGTAAAATATACAATTTAATGCAGTAAAATTTACAATGTGATGCAGTAAAATATACAATTTAATGCAGTAAAATATACAATGTGATGCTAGTAAAATTTACAATTCAATGTAGTAAAATTTACACTGTGATGCATTAAAATATACAATTTAATGTAGTAAAATTTACACTGTGATGCAGTAAAATATACAATTTAATGCAATAAAATTTACACTATGATGCGGTAAAATTTACAATGTGATACAGTAAAATATATAATTTAATGCAGTAAAATTTACAATATGATGCAGTAAAATATACAATTTAATGCAGTAGAATATAAAATGTGATGCTGGTAAAATTTATAATTCAATGCAGTAAAATTTATACTGTGATGCATTAAAATATACAATTTAATGTAGTAAAATTTATACTATGATGCAGTAAAATATACAATTTAATGCAGTAAATTTTACAATATGATGCATTAAAATATTCAATTTAATGCATTAAAAATTACAATTTGATGCAGTGAAATATACAATTTAATGCAGAAAATTATACACTGTGATGTACTAAATTATACAATTTAATGCAGTATAATTTACACTGTGATGTAGTAAATTATATAATTTAATGTAGTAAAATTTACAATTTAATGCAGTAAAATATACAATTTAATGCAGTAAAATATACAATGTGATGCTAGTAAAATGTACAATTCACAGTAAAATTTACAATTTAATGTAGTAAATTTTACACTGTGATGCGGTAAAATTTAAAATGTGATGAGTAAAATATATACAATTTAATGCAGTAAAATTATAATTTAATGCAGTAAAATTATACACTGTGATGTAGTAAATTATACAATTTAATGGAGTAAAATTTACAATTTCATGCATTAAAATATACAATTTAATGCAGTAAATATATAATTTAATGCAGTAAAATTTACACTGTGATGTAGTAAATTATACAATTTAATAAAGTAAAATTTACAATTTGATGCAGTAAAATATACAATTTAATGCAGCAAAATATACAATGTGATGCTAGTAAAATATACAATATAATACAGTAAAATTTACATTGTGATTCATTAAAATATACAATTTAATACAGTAAAATTACACTGTGATGCAGTAAAATATACAATTTAATGCAGTAAATTTTACACTGTGATGCGATAAAATTTACAATGTGATGTATTAAAATATACAATTTAATGCAGTATAGTTTTCAATTTGATGCAGTAAAATATATAATTTAATGTAAATTTTTTTACACTATGATGTAAATTATATACAATTTAATGCAGTAAAATTTACATTGTGATGTAGTAAAATATACAATTTAATGTAGTAAAATTTATAATTTGATGCAGTAAAATTTACACCATAATGCATTAAATATATAATTTAATGCATTAAAGTTTACATTGTGATGCATTAAAAATAACAACGTGATGTAATATTTAGAATCAAAATTAGATAATAAAATTATTTTTATACTTTTTTATAAATTTACAATGTTATTTAATGCTTTAATGCAGTAAAATTTACACTATAATGCACTAAAATATAGATCTTATTGCAGTAAAATTTACAATTTAATGCAGTAAAATATATAATTTAATGCAGTAAAATTTATAATGGGTTGATAGTAAAATATACAATTTAATGCATAAAAATTTTACACTGTGATGCATTAAATATACAATTTATTACAGCAAAATTTATACTGTGATGCATTAAAAATTACAATGTGATGCAATATTTATTACCAAAATTATATAATAAATTTATTTATATATTTTCTATAAATTAACAATGTTATTTAATGCTTTAATGTAGTAAAATTTACACTATAATGCAGTAAAATATATATCTTATTGCAGCAAAATTTACAATTTAATGCAGTAAAATATACAACTTAATGTAGTAAAATTTGTAATGTGATGCTAGTAAAATATACCATTTAATGCAGTAAAATTTTACCTTATGATGCATTAAATATACAATTTAATGAAGTATATTTTACACTATGATGCTAGAAAAATATACAATTTAATACAGTAAAATTTTACACTTTGATGCATTTAATATATAATTTAATGCAGTAAAATTTACACCGTGATGCATTAAAAATTACAATGTGATGCAGTATTTAGTACCAAAATTAGATAATAAATTTATTTATATATTTTTTTATAAATTTACAATGTTAAACATATTTATAAAAATGTTTATAAATATCACTTTAGTAAAAACGACGCAACTATCTCGTTTTTAATCCGTATCGTACGTTCCTTACGTCAACGCTTTTGTAATTGAAAGATGTATCAAAATATCACATTTTAATATTTTCAAACCTCCTGATGAACAGTACTTTTTACTGTTCATGGCGTTTTATAAATTTACTTTTATAAATTTAATAGTCGTAAACCCGTAAATGTAGTATCTTACTCGTTTTAGTTCTGTTTTTAGTGATTATTTCGAGTACGTTCTCATAATTAATAGTTCTATTTATTTATGAAGTTTTCCAAAAATAAATGTTCCTGATGAACTGTAAGTTTTTATAAAATTATTTTTATAAAAGTATTAATTATCGTAAACTCGTGAAATTCATAACTCTTTCGTTATCGATTGAAAAATTATGATTCTTCTGGTTTTGGAATCCTAAAAATATATATAATCTGTGAAAAATATAATATTTTTATTATTACGTTCAAAAGTTTAAAAGTTTTTATAGAACTTATTTTATAAAACACTTTTTTATATAAAACTTGTAACTAGCGTATCTCTTCGTTATAAGTCGGTTTTTTGAGTTCTTTACATATTTGGAAACGTCATGAGATGTAGTATGTTTATAAAATATAAAGTCTCAGCCTTGGAATTCGCACCAAAACAGCCCCTAAACATCTTGTATATAATTAATTATATATACTTATTTTATATACTTTTCAACTTCATAAATTACCACAAGTTTTCCAATATTTTTTATATACTATGTCTTACATATAATAGTGTCCACAGTCCATATTTTGTCCACATGAGTCCATGATAACAAGATTAACAAGGCTTTTAAATCACAACCTTTCTTAAGTAACTTTTACTTACTAGTTTATACATATACATTTTATTTATACTTAAACCAACATTATACCATACTTATTATCCCGTTATAACATGTTATTACCAACCATGTAACATATGAAAACGTGTACAAAATCATGCTTACTAGCAAAAGTTCATTTCACATGTTAAAAAGTATCCTAATGGTGATTTTGCTACATAGAACATATATATATATACATAAAATGATAAATGTAAGGTTATAAAGAGTTTTATGTAACCTTAATGAGATGTAGTGTGATGAACAATAATATCTAAACCCTTGTTTAGATATTAATCCAAAGATCTCAAAGCTTAGAAACCTTAGTTTTCTTAAAGAAAACTTTCACTTGCAACCACTTGATTAATCCTTGAAATGCTTAATCAAGCCTTCACACCTCCTTGGAATATCTTAGATATAGTG
Organism: Tanacetum coccineum; assembly: GCA_026074375.1. Lineage (NCBI taxonomy): Eukaryota > Viridiplantae > Streptophyta > Magnoliopsida > Asterales > Asteraceae > Tanacetum > Tanacetum coccineum. Next base: position 7,526 of record BQNB010128684.1, read on the forward strand.
TAGGATTACTTAGAAATGAGGCAGATAAAATTTGTATGGATGGTTGTGTGATTTAATTTTGGGACGTGGGTAAGTATAGAGAAAAAGAGAGATGAAGTTAATTTTTTTTGTCAAGGGTATTTGCAATGTGTGTTTATCTTTCAAGAGTACAAGTATTTATGATATAAGAGTTAATCTAGTTGTAGAAAACAAAGACCATAAGTCATTTGGTCAGGGGGGGGGGGGACGGCACAATAGGGAGCAAAAATGAGGGTTTTAGTGATGACTAGTGGTCAAAACCACTAGTCATGCCTTAAGTCTTTACTAACTCATCTTGTACATTGTCCTTGGTAATTAAAGCTTATGTTATTATGTCTCTTAAAGTGTAGATCATCCCATGAATTCAAGGGTTGTGTTGGCTAAATATTTTGAAGAGAAATGGAAGTAATACTTGCATTATAATTGAAAGTATATCTTGTAGTTTCTTTTATTAAAGTGTAAGACTTAAATTTAAGTGTCTTGGTTGCTTCCTATATATATGGGACGTCTATATATATACATATGGGTAAAGTTTTATAAACTTTAGGTATTGGGTATAAACCTGGGTATTTGTTGAAGCGTAGAAATGTTTTTGTGGTTTCGGGTATGCCTAAACGTATTTTATCGCGAAAAGTAAACGTTTTACGTAACCAATAAAAATACAATGAACCAAGATAATAATTATTCTCAAAATAATTACTTAACCCTTGTTTGATGTAAACACTTGATTGTTTGATGCCCGTTTACATTGAATGATTATTTTTAGCTTATGCGATTTAACTTAATACTTGGAATTAAAAGCAAACGCGTACAAAACTAAAATTAATTAGCTTAATAAATGACGTCGTACAATGACCTAAAACACGAGGTGTTATAGTTGGGTTACTTCAATTGCTTGATTTCCACGTTTAAATCCCGGCTATCTTGCTCCAATGCCCGTATTGCTCCTGAAAACTAAATATAAGTGATTAATTAGTGTTTTTAGACATTTATAACATAATTACAAGCATTTTCATAGGGAATTTGATACTAAAAGTATTAACTATTTGATGTTATCACACCTCAAATATTCCCTATCCGTTTCTGTTTCCATTATTTTTTATCATACACCTACACCTCACAACCCATAAAGTCCTCTTTGATAGTAATTTCTAGTACTTGCGCCTAGCGGTGGAGGTTTAAAACTTTACTAAGCCTATGGTAATTTATATGCTACGACTGGTAATGAGTGTTATTTTCCATTTCCTTATATTGTTATAATTCATTATACACCCGAGTGAAAGAGAAAATACAAACACTTATGTGAGGTGCTAGTATGTTAGCCTTAAAATATGTCAACTTATACAGAATTAGATTAGTTTATTATAGTTGTGTCAAATAAGGTCTAGATACGTAAGCTAGATAGGTAGGCGACATACTTAGGCTATAAATACCCTATCTATACTTTCATGGAGGGGTGAGGATTCATTTGTATCATCTCATAAGGTGGTGTGTGTTTCTCTCTAGAAACACACACTATTCCCTTTCTCTCTCTACAATTCAATAATATGGCTTACTTTCTCTTTAATCCTCCCCGACCTCTGGATCGTTAGTTTTAGGCTTGAATCTTTATGGGTAACAATTGGTAGCTGAGCCTAGGAGGAATTTGTGTTTGTGGTTTGCTTATTTGGGTGATTCGTGGCTTATTAATAAGAAAACTAAGCCACGACCTAACTTGGTTTAAGCTTATTTCATACAAAATCTTTCTACTTTCTTATCTACCTTCTTTTGTGATAAGTTTGTGGTAATCTTAAGCAAAAAAAAAAACAACTTATTTGATCTTAAAAATGGTTTTTTGCTTACTTTTGAAACATAGAGCTTGTTTGTTGGTGTTTTGGATCATCCACTTGTACTTTCTTCATTGTCATGCTTATTAGAAGCTTATCTAAGTATCAAACAGCTTATTTGGATAAAAAAAATATGAGTTTGATCTTGAAGATTGGCGATTTTTGCATTTTTTTGAAGAATGGAGAAATGTGTATGAAGAATGGCGAAATGTGCACATTCTTCGTAGAGAAATGTGCATTTTATACTGCATAGAGAAATGTTTGTAGATAAATGTGCGTAGAGAAATGTGCCTAGCGATTTGTGCGTAGAGATTTGTGCATTTTAAGCCATAGCGATTTATGAAATTCAGGTTACACATTCCATAGCGATTTGTTACATCTCAAGGAAACAAATTGCTGCCCAAAATTCTCCTTCATAGCAAAATGTACAATAGAGAAATGTGCAACAGTGATTTGTGTATTTCTCTGCCATAGAGAAATGTGTCACTGCCATTGGAGAAATATGCAAGGAGAAATGTGTCACTGCCCTTGGAGAAATGTGCAAGGAGAAATGTGTCACTGTTCTTATTGGTTTATGTTATTCCATATTTAGGCGATTTATGTATACAGGGGAATGCACATGGCAATTATGACATTTTGAGGAAAAGAAACCATGCCAAAATTTTCCAAACCCCTACAGAATATGCTTAACATAAACACCAAAGCAAAACACAACACTTAATCCTAAAAAGATCATTAAAGATTCACTTAAACGAAAAATAGCTAAGAATTCAGATTCTAAACGACAAGTAATCACGATGTTTATTTGGTATCCCTTATTTGATATTGAAGTGGGTTTCACAAAGGCGTCTACTTATTTCATCATCAAAACTTCCTTTTACTTTCTACCCCTTTTCTTCAATCCCAATCTATCGATTGATGACTTGCTTGAACGTATATGGTTTATGATTAAGACTTGGCTTATCTAGTTATACCCGATGTAAGGATTTACATTATAGTACTCACGGGTTATAGCAATCACTTAAAGGAGTTACATTGTAGTGCTTAGTGTCATAATGCAGATACAGATGTGGATATTCAAGAGGTGTGGTACTTCTAATACTTTTTCTGGTTGAGTATAGGGTACTTAGAGATTTAATCTTGCACCGTTCTTCAATCAACAACAGTGCAAGCTTAAGTAATAAATTTAGGGGATTTTACTTCATTTTCAAGTTTGGTATATCGAGTTTACTTCACCAAGTGGTCACAACAATAACCAACAGAATACGAGGTTGGTAAATTTTCCAAAGAGTTTATAGGTTGAGAAGTAATCATCAATTCTTACAAGATATTATGGTGCTATTCCAAGACAATGGTAATTCACAGTCAAAGCAAAAATTTCAAAGTTTTTCAACGACGTTCATAACTTTTCAAGATTTATGCTTAAGACAAGAACTTCTCGAGTATATGGACGTACACAATAGTGATGCTTCCGAGGGTTCAAAACCATCATGGGGGAAAATGTGTACTTTGATGTTACCAGGTCAACTTTTAGGGGAAAGTAGTGTACTACTTCACTTAGTATGGTTTGTGAAGTATTCTGCATACGTGTGAAGGATTGTTGCTGATTCCTTGCATGCACCCCAAACGAATATTCACCAAGACCCAATGAGAAGTAGCAGTAGTATTTGGCGTGGTTTTTCTTTTATAAAATTCCGATGTGCACATTAATGACAAATAGAAGATGGTTGAAGCTACATCAAAGTTTCAGAATCTGCTCAAGATAGGGATGTTGGTTTGGGGGGAAGCTGATTCAGAAACTTCGCCAAAAAGGAGTCGATGAAGAAAGCTTTTCAAGACATGCTGAATGAATTGGGGGGAAGTTAATCTAACTCATGCATACTACAATGGTTCTAGAACAAGTAAATACAATGAAGATCCAAGCTGGAGTACAAGTTTCAAGACTAGGAGAACTCAGAAAACATGTTCAGCTTTGGAAGACTTTATTTTATTGTAATTGTACCTGTTAGGAACATTTTAAGTAATTCTGTATGTCCACATATTAGCAGAAGATTGTTAGCCTTAAAATATATCAACTTATACAAAATTACATTAGTTTATTATAGCCGTGTAGAATAAGGTCTAGATACGTAAGCTAGATAAGTAGGCGACACACTTAGGCTATATATACCCCCTCCATACTTCCATGGAGGGGTGAGGATTCATTTGAATCATCTGATAATTGGTGTGTGTGTGTGTTTCTCTCCTCCTATCACATACATATCTTTCATTTTCTCTCATCTTATCTAATATGGCTTACTTTCTCTTTAATCATCCCCGACCTCTAGATCGTGTGTTTTAGGCTTGAATCTTTATGGGTAACATAGTATATTATTTCCATGCTTTTAATTACGAGGTATAGAAAGTTGTGTCGTAAACTATCTTTGAAAAGTAGGTTAAATTCCCCCAATATTGCTATTCTCGAGGTAGAAAATCCCATTTGCTTATAGACAAGCAAATCCCAAGTGTAGGGGTATTTGATGAGGTCTCATTTTATGCACTTTTTCGGGGTCATTTAACCCTCTAAATAATGTATTATGCCCAAATTATGTACTTAATCGTTCTTTTTTGCGTTTTCAACATTTGGATGGCTTTTGAAGGAAATACTATTGGGATCTAAATGCTGATTATTGAGATTCAAAGACTTCTAAGTATTGTTGGACTTAATGTTGTTCATGTTTCATGTTAATGCTGCTTAAAGTACATGATTGAAGTTAATACTGCTCAACTGAGAGTTAATGCTGCTAAGCTTAAATTACTGCTGCTCAGTTGTGGTTAGTACTGCTCTTGAACTTCAATGAAAATACACTAAGTAGTTAATGCTGCTAGTATGCATAGTTATTACTGCTAGTACAAAGTTAGTACTGCTAGTATAAACTTAGTGCTGCTAGTGCAAAGTTAATACTGCTAATACAGAGTTTCTACTGGTGAAGGTTAATGCTGCTCAGAGGTTACTACTGCTTATGGATTGATGCTGCTGAGGAGTTAAGACCATGTATAAGATAAGTATGAGTTATATTTGGTAAAGATCATGTATACTTAGAAAATATTATGTATACATAGGAAAAGATTTTAGATTAATAGAAAAGATTGTATGTTGACTATGACTCCTTGTATCTATAAAAGGAGGTCGTAGGTCATTGAGATAGATATGTTTTTAAGACAGAGATGATATCTCTATAGCTTCAAGGTCATTGTAACCCCAATACTGGAAGAGTATTCATATTATTTTCATTAATAATATTGGAGCTTATTTGTTTGTTAATCTGTGTGTTCATTAGAATTACTGTTCTATTGCATATTCTTCTTATTGATCAAAGATTAGATTCCACATAATCTTTGATATATTCTACAAAGTTTCTATCATAGTTGTATAGGATTCATCTTGCATAACTAAACCTTACACAAGCTAAGGAATTCAAGATCTATTCAAGTGGGATCAACAAGTGGTATCAGAGCTTGTTAAGAAGCTTTGAATAAGGAAAATTGCTTTTACACACAAAGTCTATTTGTTACATATGGTGGCTGCATCAAAAGTGCCTATGCTCAAACCAAGTGAGTATGAGCTTTGGAGGATGAGGATGGAATAGTACATCCTGATGATTGATTATTCTCTATGGGAAGTCATATAGAATGGTAATGCACCTCCAATAACAAAAGTTATTGAAGGTGTTGAGACTATAATTGCTCCAACATCTGCTGAAGAAAAGGCACAAGGGAGGTTAGAGTTGAAGGCAAGAAACACTTTATTGATGGGCATCCCTAATGAACATCAATTGAAGTTTAACTCCATCAAAGATGCCAAATCATTGCTGCAGGCTATTGAGAAGAGGTTTGGAGGAAATGCTGCTACTAAAAAGACTCAGAGGAATCTTCTAAAGCAGCAGTATGAAAATTTTACTGCATCTAGCTCAGAGGTGTTAGATCAAACCTTTGATAGGCTTCAAAAGCTTATCAGTCAATTGGAGATTCATGGTGAAAGTATCTCACAAGAAGATGTGAATAAGAAGTTCTTAAGAAGTCTATCACCAGAATGGAACACACATGCTGTTGTGTGGAGGAATAAGTCTGAATTAGAGACAATGAGCATGGATGATCTCTACAACAATCTCAAAGTATATGAACCAGAAGTTAAAGGGACATCAAGCTCACGTACAAACACACAAAATGTAGCTTTTGTGTCCTCAAATAGCACCAACAGTACAAATGGAGCAGTTAATACTGCTCATGGTGCTACAACTGCTAGCACTCAAGCTACTGCTATTAACTCAACAATAATTGACAACTTGAGTGATGCTGTCATCTGTGCTTTCTTTGCAAGTCAACCAAACAGTCCACAACTTGACAATGAGGACTTGCAACAAATTCATCCTGATGATTTAGAAGAGATGGATTTAAGGTGGCAGATGGCTATGCTAACAATAAGGGCAAGGAGATTCTTGAAGAACACTGGAAGGAAGTTTTCTGTGAATGGTACTGAGACCATTGGGTTTGATAAGTCCAAGGTAGAGTGTTACAACTGCCACAAAAGGGGACACTTTGCAAGGGAGTGCAGGGCTCCAAGGAACCAAGAAAACAGGAATAGGGAAGACACAAGAAGGGTTATTGCAGTGGAGTAACTACTTCTAATGCTTTGATGCTTTGATGGTTTTGGTTATATTGGGATTGGATCAAGCAGTGAATGTCCAACTACTTTGCACTCCAGGCTTACTCTTCTACAAAACGTTCTAACTCTTAGGTATCTACAGACATCAAACTGTTCATCATCTTGTTTGGAAAATGTTAAAATTCTTAAAGAACAAAATGAACAACTGTTAAAAGACTTAAGGACATCCAAGATAAATGATATTGCTTACAAAACAGGTTTAGAGTCTGTAGAAGCAAGACTTCTAGTTTATAAGAAAAATGAGTTTGTTTATGAGGAAGATATCAAACTCTTAAAACGTGAGATTCATTTAAGAGAAGTAGCCATTACAGAGCTTAGGAGAAGGTTGGAACTGGTTCAAAAACAAAAAGATTAAATTCAGCTAAAAAAAACTAAAAAAAACAGTAATAAAATTTAGAGAATGTCATCTAAAAGTTTAAGCAAACTAAAAACTATCAGATAGTTGATAAGTGCAAAACAGGTTTAGGGTATAAATGCCTGTTCACCTTCCCTATACAGCTCCATTATGCCTCCAAAACCTGATTTGTCATTCACCTGGTCTAGAGAGTTTGTGAATGAACCTATAGTTAGTGAGCCTACAGTTAAAAATCCTATAGTTGAGAATAGTAAAGCTAAGATTAGTGAAGAAAATCCTAAAGCTGTTAAGAAGAATAATGATGCTCCAATTATTGAGGATTGGGTGTTAGATGATGAGGAAGAGGAGGTAGCTAAGCCTAAAGCTGTAAAGAAAATAGTTGTGTCTCAACCTAAAGTTGAAAAGAAAACAATTAAGCCTAGTTTTGAAAAGATAAAGTTTGTCAAGTCTAAATCACAAACAAAAACTGCTAGGAAAACTGTTAATCATGTTGAGCAAAATAGGCAAAACATACACAGTAAAAGAGGCAATCAAAGAAATTGGAAAAATGTTAATCAAGTTGAGCATCATAGACAGAACACTCACAGTCCTAGAGGGAATCAAAGAAATTTGGAACAATATGATGTCTCAAAAACTAGGAAGCAATTTTGTGATATTTAATAAGGCCTGTTATGTTTGTGGAAGCTTTGATCATTTGCAGGTTGATTGCAACTACCATCAAAACAACAAGAGGTTTCAAAATAAGTATCAAAATCAAAGGATGGTAAAACCTGTTTGTAACAATGCTCAAAGGGTGAATCATCAAAACTTTGCTAAAAAGTCTCACCCCAGTGCTAAAAAGAACATTATTCCAAGAGCATTACTAATGAAATCTGGCTTAGTGTCAATTAATACTGCTAGGCAAAATATTTTCAAGAGTATTAAGTAATGTTAATCACTGCTAGACAAGTTAATGATGCTCACATAAAAACAATAGTGAATGCTGCTAGACTGTAACTCCCCCATTTTTACAATATAGCAGCGGAAGCTAATATGGGGTATTACTTCATGGATACAACAATCATAATCATAGAAAACGACTTAAAAGAGACGTTTTTGGAAAATTTAGTTATCATTCATTATAATCAGAGTTTTTACAAAATGCAGGTCCCCCATAATCTAAACATAAAGTGTGAATGATAACAGTTCATCCATCTTCGAGTCCATGCCACTCCGTGCCGTATATTGCTTAATAACCTGAGATAAACATGCTAAAAAGTTAACACAATGGTTGAGTGAAATTCATAGGTTTGATAAACAGTTTGAATACAAGTCATAGTGTAATAATTGTACAAACACAATTATTATGAAAATGGTATTGTTATGATCTTGGGTCACGTTATTATATACCCGTTATTTGTAATAATTGCAACGAATACAATTATCATAGTAACAGTGTATTATTGTGTTATCGTCTTGTTTGGTCTGTTTGGTCTGATTTGGCTTGGACTCGTCTAAGCACATGGACACAAACTGACTAATGAACTATATACCCAAAATAATGAATTTGGTAATATAATATATAGAGATATGTGCCTCGGTGTAAGGAAAATGCCATATACCTATGAAATTCAAAAATAGTGTGTGTTTGGTTACCTAACCTGTTACGACAAACAGGATTCGCAATCTGATAGATTCTTATCCAAAATATCGCGTTTCACGTTTGTTCGATCACACCGTAAGTGATTAATGGTCCATGATAATGAGGGACTTTTGACATATAGTAACTTAGACATTAGTCGTAATGGTATATCAGGATAGCATATAACTTAGAAAAACACTTGTATTTATGGTTTAAGCATGTATAAGTCTTTGAAAAGTAATCACATTCATATAAGATAAACGAGTATGTAAAAGAGTTTGTAACAAGCATGTATCCCCCTCGCGGGTTTATAAAACATGTAAATACAGTAAAAGCGAGGCTATGAACTTTCACTAAGGTCATTGAAAAGAAATCACAAATTTATTAATAAGATAAACCGAGTACGTAATAGAGTGTTTGTAACCTGCATGTATTCCCCGCTTCGGGTTTAAAAAGCATGTAAATAGTAAAAAGTAAAGCTATGAACTTCACGCCCGATAGTAGATCAGATAAATTTATGAAAGCGGTAACTGACATAGAACAATGAATACACAGTAACAGTGAACTAAAAAAAGGGGGCCTTATCACAATCTTATCGGAGGAATGTTGATATAGCTAAATGATAGTAAAAAGCCACATCACGCAACCTGAGAAATATGTCAAAATCCTTCGAAGATTGTAACTTTAGAACTTTGATTTATTAAGAGTTTATGGAGTTTGATTGAAGTTTGTAATTATGTATCTACACCGTTCGGGCCATGAATAATTCAGAAGTACATCTCAGTAAACGTTTGAGGAGCAAGGGCACTTTAAATTGTAAACCTAACAACTCAGTCAGAATGTAATACCAAGATGAAACCTCTTAATATGAAGCTCCCTAGTATTGTATTACGATATAATCAGTTCTAAGCGATTTTGGTTTTAAGCGTTTTATTCAATATCTGAAAATGTTAAGCACGTCAAGTGTTAATTAAAGTTATGTCAGGTAATGTTTTGAATACATTTTTATACTTTTTCAAAATGTTACATTTTAGACCCTTGAGTTTGAAAAGTGGCAAAATATACCCTTGGAGTTTGCACTTTTACGACTTTGGTCCTTCAACTTTAAAAGATATACCAAGTAAACCTTGTACTTTGGAAAGTGACATAATAGACCCCTGTAGTTATAACTTTGATAAAATGACATTTTTAGTCCTTTTAGTTATAAGTTTCTGAAAGTTACGATATATACCCCTTGCATGGATAATATTTACAAAACATGTCCAAATTGCCATGCAAGCTTATTTTAACATTTCAATAGACATTTATAAGTTATAATAAACTAAAATATGAAGATTTAATGTAACGCAAGTTTAAAATAACGATTCATTAAGCTAGGAAGCAAAACGGGTCATATTAGGGTTTTAAAACGTAAACGCGCGGGTTTTAAGATCAAATTCCTTCTATAATCAATAAAGTAGTTATTTTAACATTATTTAAGCATGCTAGGATAGATTATAACAACATTTAACCATTATAACATTTAGTTTTAAGAAAAACACGAAATTAGGGTTTCGGGTGTACGGTTTTGGATCAAAATGGAAAATGAGTATGAATTGAGTTATGAAACTTTAACAAGAGTATATTTAGGATTATATGAACATTATAAGAGTGTAGAAGCAGAAGTAGAACATCCAGAACCTGGGTTTGAGCTTCAAGGAGCAAAAATGGTGGAAATAGGTCGTTTCGGGTAGTATTTCCACTCGTACGCCTTGTATCTTGTTCTTGGGGCTTCAAATATTCAAAGCTTTGCATGAATGATGTTCTTAGATGATCCTAAGATCAGATGGAGTAGAGAATGTTTGCTCAATTGGGTTATAGAAAGAAGAGATGGGGGGTGCTTTGAAATGAAGAGTTATGGGTTCTATTTATAGGTGAATGAAGTCTTGGTGACTAAGGGAGCTTTGAAATCTGAGGTTGGACACTTTTACATGCTAGAGAATGAGGTGGGGAGGCTATGTGATGAGTATCCATGGTGGAAACTAACTAGAAGGTGTTGGAACACCCATGTGCTTGCCGCGACTACCATAGGCACAAAAGGGGAGATGTGGAGCCTTAATCAACCAAGAAATGGTACAAGGAGCTTAGTAAGCTGCTTAAGGGAGTACAGGTGCTTGTCATTGAGGAGATTGTGCAAAAGAAATTGTCAAAATTGGTCCAATATGCAAGACATAGGGTCGCGGGTCCAAAAGGTTCGGTTAGGGTTTTCTTTGTGATTTCAAGCTTCTAATTCTTGCACATTGTTGTTATAAGCATGGATTAATGATTACAAGGCTTGTAATATGAGTTATTATCAGAATTTGATAAGTGGTTTGGGTTAAAATGGCTCAAAAATGAGTTAACAAGGTCGCAGGTTATTTTAGGGCACGTATAGGTTCATTAGGGTTTTCAAGGCTTATAACTTTTGTACATTGCTAGGAAAATGATATATGATGGATTGTAAACTCATTTTATGAGTTTACAATGGCACTTGATTGGTTGTTGGAGGTTTAAATGGTTAAAAACGAGTAAACGGGTCAAATGTTCCATTTTGGTACGTTTAGGGTTTCTTGGATTCATTTTGTGTATAATTGAGATGAAATGATGAAATGATGATTGTATATGATTAGTAATGTTGTAAATTAAGTTATTACAACTTATTTGAGGGTTGGTTGAGGTTTATGATGGATAAAAACCAAGAAACGGGTCATGGTTTAGAAATTAGCTTGGTTTAGGGTTTCTGACTTTTGAATTAAGGTTTTGAGTGTAAAAAGATGTATGAAAGCTTATGAATAGAATAATTAGGGTTTACACATTGTATATTGAGTGTAGTAGCTTGTACACAAGTGGTGATGAAGAAACTAGAATGAAAACGGAGGTAAAACGGCTATTTTGGAGATCGGGCATTAATGATTTGTACATTATGTATTAAAGACTTGTACCTTTCTTTGGAGAGAATGTATATTCATATGAGATGTTATGTTACTTGTACATATGCTTTAGTAGCTTGTACATTCACTTCAGATATTAACCCTTCATAGAATTAGGGTTTAGAGGTATATGATAACGGTTTAAAGCCCGTTTTGATATAACGTTGCGAATGGTACATTATAGGAATAATGTACTTTGTAATAAGGATATTAAGATATTGACTTGACATGTTATGATGTTT
>BQNB010128686.1:5212-19239 GCA_026074375.1 Tanacetum coccineum
CATGACTACAAAAATGAACCTTCAAGTTCAAAGCTGGTTCCAAATGTTTCTCCTTCAGCAGATACAGATTTGTCATAACAAGAGTTGGATTTTCTATTCAGTCCTTTGTTCTACAGGAAATCGAAGTGTACCAAAGTCTTCCTCTCTCTCTATCTGATAATTCTACACAACAAAAGACATAACCTACAGAAAATGTTCAAACTACAACATAACCTATCACACCAACTACAACTATCACTGTTGAGGAAAACAACACCGATATTCAAGCAGAAAATGTACAAATTAACAAAAATAAATTTGACAACATCTTCAGTACACCGGTATGTGAAAAAGATGAGTCATCTACTCGCTATGTTGATCCGTCAAACAAGCATACATTCTACCAACGTCATAAATCTGAACACCGATGGACCAAAGATCACTCGTTAGAATAAGTTCGTGGAAATCCATCCAAGCCAGCGCAAACCAGACGACAACTTGCAACAGATCCTAAAATGTGTATATTCGCGCTCACCGTAAGTACTGTTGAACCATAAAACATTAAGGAGGCGATGGTTGATTCCGCAAGGATCGAGGTAATGTATAACAACCCAAAATTTTCATCAAATTCAAAATCAACCTATGTTACTATGATCACAGTTGTACGGGGAAATTTTTCGCTTTATTACATTACTTGCATTACTAATATCTCAATATGCAATGTAACTTGCATAACTAAAGTAGACGAGCTCACGCAACCTACCTATGCCAATCCTATCTTCATATATGTCAAGCAAACATCATAACATGTCAAGTCAATATCTTAATATCATTATTACAAAGTACATTACTCATATAATGTACCATTCGCAACGTTATATCAAGACAGGCTTTAAACCGTTATCGTATACCTCTAAACCCTAATTCCATGAAAGGTTAATATCTAAAGCGAATGTACAAGCTACTAAAGCATATATACAAGTCATATAACATCTCATTTGAATAATACTTTCCCTCTAAAATAAGGTACAAGTCCTTTAAAGCATAATGTACAAGTCATAAATGCACGATGTTCAAATAGCCATTTTACCTCTGTTTTCCCAAGGAATCATGTATAATCCATCAAGTACAAGTTACAAACAAGTTATATACTTCATTTACATTCTATAATCATTCTCATTTCATAAGATTTCATGAAATGAAACCTAGAAACCCTAACCCGAGCAAAATACTAAACCATCCCGTTTCTCGATATTTATCCATCATAAACCTAAACCAACACTCAAATAAGTTGTAATAACTTATTTTGAAACCTTGACAATCATATTCAATCATTATTTCATCATTTCATTTCATTTATACGTAAAATGAATCCGAGAAACCCTAAACGTACCTAAATGGATCATTCGACTCGTTTACTCATTTTTAACCATTTCAATCTTGAACAACCAATCAAATACCATTGTCAACTCATGATATGAGTTTACAAATCATTATTTATCTTTATCTAAGCAATGTATAAGAAATTGAATCTTAGAAAACCCTAATGAACCCATTACAAGCCCTAATTCAAATCGCGGCTTACTCATTCCATTTTGACCCATTTTAGCTTAAACCAACAATCAATCTTCATTAATAATCCTTTATACAATGCCTAAGATCAGTATTCTATCAACCTTGATCAAGTATACACGAATTATAAGCCTTAAAAAGCCAAAGAAACCCTAATATACCCTAATCGAACCCGCGGCTATACTTACTCATTTTTAACCCATTTTAACCCAAACCACTTGCTAATTTCCATTGATAAGCTTTAATACAAACCTTAAGGACATGTTTAAATCCTTATTTGATCAAATCTCATGAAATATTGGCCAAAGAATTGAATTCGAGCCCTAGTTATCCAAAACAGACCCGCGGAATGTTTTATTGCATTTTGACCCACTTTGAACTCTTCTTTGCACACAATCACCTCCATGACTCACCCACATGTCTCCTAAGTAGCTTACCTACCTGCTTTAGCTTTCCTTTGGTCCAAATCAAGGCCATATCTCCTCCTTTGTAGCCTAAATCAGCCGCGGCACACCAAGGACCTCCACACGTTCAATCTAGCTTTCTAGACCTCCCAATTCACACCATAGACCTCCCACATCAGTAGCTAGCTTGTACACATGTCCATGGCCTGGTCTAAAGCTTCCTTACCCTCTCTTGCTCTATTCGACTATAAATAGGACCCCTTATGCTTCATTACAACTCGCACCCCACCTTCTCTATCTATAACCCAAGTGAGCAAGTATTCTCTGCTCCATTTGATCCTAGGATCATCTAATAAGATCAAGCAAGCGAATCTTTGAAGAATTGAAGCCCCAGAGTAAAGAAACTAGGCGTACGAAGAGATTTCGACCCAAAACGACCCATAACCTCCATTTTTGCTCCTTGAAGCTCAAACCCAGGTTCTGGACGTTCTAATTCTGCTTCTACACTCTTATAATGTTCATATGATCCTAAATAAACTCTTGTTAAAGTTTCATAAGTTAATTCATGCTCATTTTTCATTTTGATCCAAAACCGTACACCCGAAACCCTAATTTTATGTTTTTCTTAAAACTAAATGTTATAATGGCTAAATATTGTTATAATCTATCCTAACATGCTTAATTAATGTTAAAATAACCACTCTATTAATTATTGAAGGAATTTGAACTTAAAACCCGCACATTTACGTTTTGAAACCCTAATTTGACCCGTTTTGCTTCCTAGATTAACGAATCGTTATTTTAAAATTTATTTATGTTAAACCTTCATATTTTAGATTATATTAATAAGCTATAACCTGCAAATGTCTTTTGGAATGTTAAAATAAGCTTGCATGGCAATTCGGACTTGTTTGGCAAAAGTATTCCATGCAAGTGGTATATATCGTAACTTTCTGAAACTTATAACTAAAGGGGCTAAAAATGTCATTTTATCAAAGTTATAACTATAGGGGTCTATTATGTCACTTTCCAAAGTACAAGGTTTACTTGGTATATCTTTTAAAGTTGAAGGACCAAACTCTTAAAAGTGCAAACTCCAAGTGTATATTTTGCCACCTTTCATTCTCAAGGGTCTAAAATGTAACATTTTGAAAAAGTATAAAATCATGTTTAAAACCTTACAAGACATAACTTTAATTAACGCTTCTCGTGCTTATCATTTCCATATATTGATCAAAACGCTTAAAACCGATTATATCGTATCACAATACTAGGGAGCTTCATATTAAGGGGTTTCATCTTGGTATTACGTTCTGACTGAGTTATTGGGTTTACGATTTAAAGTGCCCTAGCTCCTCAAACATTTACTGAATAACTTCTGAATTATGATGGCCCGAACGGTGATACAGTAATTCCAAACTTTCCAATCAAATTCATAACAATATTAGACTCTCTGAACCAAAGTTCTAGAGTACAATCTACCTAAGACTTGACATATTTACTCAGGTTGCGTGACGTGGCTGTTTACTATCATTTGCTATATCAACCTTCCCTGTTAAGATTGTGATAAGGTCGTCAGCTTTCATTTTGGAATATTTATTACAACTACCTATCAGGTGAAGTTCATAGCCTCGCTTTTACTTATTTACATGCTTTATAAACCCGCGAGGGGGATACATGCTTGTTACAAACTCTTTTACATACTCGTTTATCTTATAACAATGTGATTACTTTTCAAAGACTTAGTGAGATTCATAACCTCGCCTTTACTTATTTACATGTTTTATAAACCCGCGAGGGGGATACATGCTTGTTTACAAACTCTTTTATATACTCGTTTATCTTATAACAATGTAATTACTTTTCAAAGAGTTAATGGGTTCATAACCTCACATACTTTATAAACTCGTGATACCTGCTATAAACCATGAATGCAAGTGTTTTCTAAACTATATGCTATCCTGATATATTATTGCCTAAGTATATGAAAATGTCTATTTGGGTAGTATCTCAAAACGTCTCTTTTGAGTCGTTTTCTATGATTATGAATGTTGTACTATGAAGTAATACCCCAGATTAGCTTCCGCTGCTATATGTAAAAATGGGGGTGTTACAGATTGGTATCAGCGCCATGGTTATAGAGAACAAGGTCAAAAACCTTAACTATAACCACATTACTTTTCTTTTCTAGCCATCAAAGTCCTCCGTGCCACTACATTCCCGAACAGTATGTAAAGATACATAACTATTATACTATATTATACCATAAATAACTTATGTTATTTACGATTGGGTTGTTAACAGAACGATGTCTTCTCCCAACCACTCTACTTCCGATATTGAGGATGCTTTTTCCTCTATGAATATTCTTAACTATACTTCGGTCTCATCGGATTATTTCCCAGCTTCATCAGGAAGTATTTCTTTTAACTCTTCGGAAAACTCTAATATGATCCCACCAGTATTCTCACCTTTCTACAATAATCCTTGTTTAAAGGACGTACAAGCATTTTATGCTAAGGAATCACCTATTTCACCACCAGATCCCATTACTCCACCAGCTATTTTGACTCCATATCCGGTATTACCACCACTACTATTTGATCCCTGATATTTCTTTGTTCCTGAAGAACTATTACCACCTAAGAAGAAAATCTATTCTTCCTCAACTATGTTATCTAATTCATCTTGGAATCAAACTTGTAATTTGGTATCACCATCTTTCCCAGTTTATACTCCTACCCCACCTCAGATATTTGAAATAGGAAAAAGTTCAAGTAAGATACATCTGAAGCATCATGAGAATCAAATCAAAGATATTTTGAATTACTTAGAAGAACTCTCTTTTCACCACATTGAGAAAATATAAGAAGGACTTATTAATGATAGAATGATCATACGAAAAAATGGTAACGAACTAAAGACCGAACTTAAGAGAATCTGTACTCAGATTATCAAACTTCAAAAGAAGCAGTTAGGGAAAAAGGATAAGATTGCCTTTGCTCACTACAAAATTTCCAATCTTGAACAAATCATTGAGGATATCCAAGCTCATCACCAAACAGATCAGGAAGATCTTTAGGATGTCAACAAACTCTTAGACTATTTATAGCTTTATTCTAGCCACGGGATGTGTGGTATATATAAAAACACTTGTCAAATCTTGACTATGTACAGTAAAAAGGCAAGTTGTTTATACAAAGGAATCCCGTTTCGTACCTTACTATTTAATAGTCTTTTGTGAAGCAAAATTATGTATCATATGCATCAGCCATAAATGATGGCGTATCAAGTTTTTTTGTGGTTGTACATCAATTTTTATGTATAAGATTTAATTTTATGTATCTACTATTAATTAAATCATATATTAATTAATAGATTCAATGGTTAAGATCACTTCTTATTTTAACAACTTTAAGCTACTACACTACAATAACCCTCCCCTATATATATGTATATATATATATATATATATATATATAACCTATATATGGGGCTAACTATGACTGGATTAATATGAATTAGTGACTCAACGCCACCTCAACGATGACATGGACACAATTTCTACATTAATTTTCAAAATTTTTAAAAAATATGCCATTACCAAGGTTTGAACTTATGACCTATCGTTAAGATGTACATGTTTATCCAACTGATCCAACAACCACTTTGTGTTTTTTAATAAAAAAACAATATTGATATGGTTTAATAACATATGTTATCTATCATACCATGTTTATATGTTTTTATTTTTGAAAATTTATTAAAAGATTTGCATCATATCTTTTTAAGTAAACCCTAATATCACGTATCTTAAAAAATATATTCATTATTCATCATAAACCTTAATATCCCCATGATAGTGTGAACAACATGCAACGTGATTTGGTGAATTTCCGACATCAAAAAATTATATATATTTGCTCAATGTTTGGTAAATCCTAATTATTATGTCTTGCAGGCGATGGCCGAATCTCTCATGTATCTTCCTCTTTATTACGATTTCGGTTATATGTTATGATATAATTGATAATGATTATTAGCAAAGGATCGTTTACGAGGTGGTATGATAAAGGTAATGCATTTTGTTTCTTAAATTTTTAACTCTTTAAGTTTGAACTAACCCATGTGTTGTTTGGATCTTTTTACATGCTGCTTAAATTATCTTGGCGCTCAAGACATCTTTATCATACATTAGCTGTTGATTTACTGTTTTGCCCTCTTCATATGTTCGTTAACATTGAGATATTATAATTTGTTTATTAAGCCTTTTATGGGCACTTTTACTTATCGGCCATACCAATTTTTGTTTCCTAAAAGGTAAGGTTTGCGGAAGAGGTAATAGGTGAAGGGATTGGTAGAAAACGCAGGGAAGCCCATCATCACGCGGCCATGGAATCTGTTATGAATTTAGCTGGTAAAATCTGTTTTTTATTTGCAAAAGTAATGTTTCCTTTTGTGGTGGTTGTCCTAAGTGTAGTAAAATGCATTCTCGTGGTTTAAATGATTTCCAGTTGCTTTTTGCTCTAATGCAGCTTCTTGGAGTCTTCTTCAGAACCCACACACCCATGTCGAGCCTTATGTAAGCGAATACCTATGTTTATAATATTATTTTCTGAAGTAATATCTTTATCTGTAATATCATCTGGTCTCTAGGTGGGGCTGCAATAGAAAATGCTGACAGTGACAGCGATCTGGAGGTTGTTGCTGAAAATATATCGGTCAATCACAACCACTTATGCCTCAGATGCAGGTTAGCCTTTTAATAGCTTCATCCTGAATTAATCATATATTGTGTGCTCTATAATGTTTAGTTTTGGACAATATTGACTATCTGGTGGCAACCCCACTCATTTAAGAGGGTGTTTGGATTTGATACCAGGTACATGTACATTTATGGCTTTTTTATTGTTAAATATATTTAAATTTCCAAAGATGCAAGCGTAGTAAGGGTTGTTTGGATGCATGTTTTTTCATTATCTGGTTACTGTTACTTCAAGTTACAATAACCAGTTTTGAATGGAGTTTTATCATAATAGATATGACGAGGAGAAGCGTATCTAGGCAGAGCGTGGAACAAAATTTTGACAAACTTTGAATGTTTCAAAAAGAAGCAGGATTCAGACACGGATTTGAAGAATTGTGCACATAGACTTTTGGTACTGCCTTTTATGCATGATTTCTGTGACAAATTCAGCATTAGTTTCATTTTCACTCAACCTAAAACTATATACCAACTATTCAAATGTTTGTACAATACAAAATTAGTATCTCACATGGATACTTTTTTTATTCAACGTATAGTATCTGTTTAGAACATGTCAAATAACATCAAGCTCTCACACTTTTGAAAAAGCCTATAGTAGCAGCGATTGATGGTCCTGCATTTGGTGGTGGACTGGAAATGGCACTGTATAAAACATGATTCAAAGGTTGTAGACGATGTGATTGCAGGTTAGTCCATTTTGTTTTTCTATAACCATTTAGAAGGAACAATACAGATTTTTCATATGATATTACTAGAAGCTTAAGGTATCAGGGTGGAGGTTTCAAGCAATGAGATCGCATTTCTTATTCCTTGGATTTTCAAGCATGGCCCCTTCATTCGGAATATATATTATATAAATTTTCTTTTCTGTTTTGGTTTCACCAGTGCAACACATAGGCGGTTAGTGTTAGTTCTATCAAATGGAGTCCGGTTGGGTCCTTATTCGGTATGAATCTTTCTTTTCCTTAATAGATTTAAAATTTCATTTAGTAAATGTTTTTTCTTTTATTTTTTAAACAGTGGTTGGTTACTCTAAGCATCTGGTACAAGCATCTTTTACTGTAACTCATCCAATCGTCGCACTCAGGTATATACTCACTCAAGTGAAATATTATTTACTGAAAATGTGAATTATGTGTTAGTTATGGAGATGTGTTCCATATTTTACATAGTATCTTTCATGCGATCTGCTATAAAAGTAATAATTTGGGTATATGCAAACTATTTTATGTCACTATATGTTTAGATAGCTACACACCAATTTACTTATGTGAATGCCAAATTTGTAGGGCTTTTTACATGTATGCAAATAGTATATACAATGAATGATTTATAATATGTTGATTACATGAAGTATGCCTTCTAGAAACGCTGATTTTTACACATGCTTGTGAAAGCTTTTAGCTCGATTTAAATAATGTTGTGGATGCAAATTGGTGCGGATAACAATTTCTGATTAGGCTACAAGCTAGGATTAATGTATTTAGCCTCTCAACTATAATGTTTCTCTAACACACTTATTGTAGCTATTTTTACTATACCAGATGTCAAATAGTCGTTCATGAATAATGAAATGGAGTAAGAGATATCCATGATTTCATATCTTGGGCTTACATGCCATGTGAAACTCCCTATAAATTGCACAAGCAAACACCAATCTTCTAGGTAAAAGAGAAAATCCCCTACAAAACAAACTTCTGAATCGCGTGTTGGACCTAAAGGGAGGTTATGGCTTTAACATGAATAATCTTCAGTTTGGTGAATTGCCACTTCTTGTGAGTATTATAAAAATTTAACTGAATTTCCCACAGCTAATTATAATTTTGTACTTGTCTTAACTGATACAGGCATACAGCTAGCACACTTGCCAGACAAAAAGCGAGGAATCTTTCTTGATGATGATTCTGGAAGCATTGATTCTAAGGTTTCAGGACAAGGGAAGTCTGATTTGACAAATCTTGATGAGTTGGTCAATGATTACATATTTGCTTAAATGACGTTGGCTTTTATCCTATAGTTTGTTATTTTATTCTTTCTAAAGTTAATGAAATATTTTGATAATCAGGGTCAAATGGAAGAAACAACTATATTCTAGTGACAAATATGCTTCCCTGTTATGGGATTAGACTCCATCTTTGGCCTGAAAAAGGAACTTTTGAGTCAGATTTACCTCTTAACAAAAGGATTGTAAAAGCCACATTAAAGATCGGTCAGATTACTTCAGGCCCAACACCAAGGCAGGTACCAAAACTTATACCTGACACCTTCTGATTATTTGTTGTTTTCTTTTATAAATTGGATGTGACCCATTTATGACAGATCTTTAAGGATATCATGGGAGGCGGGGAACTGTATAAATGAGTCAAACAAGTGGAAAGAAGCCAACAGTTCATATTTTACTGCATTTAACCTTTCGGAATCATTACATTTAACAGATTTATAAGGATATCAAAATTAAGTAGGATGTAGGGAAGTAGATAAACTGAAATCATTATCTCTTGCAACAATAATCCTTTGTAATACTCCGTAATTCTTAACGCATTAACTAATATAAAAAATCGTATAAATGAATAAGAAAGTGTTGAGGTAAACCCGACCTGACAGAAATCTCATCTACAAGAAACAGATCCCTAATCTTCTTTGCTTGAACAAGAGGACCATCTTGCCAATTAAAGATTGTGCACCACTTCTGATGAAGAACAGATAGGCCTTTTATAATTTTTTCAACAGAATCAACTTCACTTGGGGTGACATCATGATGCAGGACTTGACCTTCTCTATAACATTTCATCATCTTGCTCACTAGCTCAAGTGTAGTTGTAGCTTGATTATGGTAATACATAAAAACCTTTGACTTTCAACTCTTGCGTAACAGTTTTATAAATAAATCAATTAACTTGTTTTTGCAGGTTGATTTGTTCTTCTACAAGGAACCTGAAGATGCTAAGGAACCAGAGGACGAATTGGCTGTAGCTGACTACAAGGATTATGGTGCTGGAAATCTTGGAATGAAAGACTGGTCAGCCAGTATCACTAATGCCCAATGGTATAATGAGGTTGGCAACACAAATTTTAGGTGCACCTATTGCTGCAGGTGGTTGGACTGGTGCCTAAGGTAACACATTTGGAATTGTTAATTGTTGATCCCACACCTTGATCAGCTCTTTAGAATACAAAGAGTTTGTTACCTTGGAAGAATCCAAAATAACAAAGATTGAGACTTTGTATGTATACCAAAGTGTATGCGGAATCTACACTTTGATACTCTAGATAAGTTTATTAATGGAACAGTAATGACTAAAACATACAATGAACACAAAACACAATGCTTCAATATTATGGAAATAATACGAGTACTCTCTGATGTACTGCGTGTTAAAACTTGGAAGCTATTACAAGATTTTTCTCTTAGTGTTATCTATCATTTAAAGTATATCTATTCTAAAACGTAAGAATTCCTTTTATCAGAAATACAAGGAGCCGTTACATAAGATATCCGCTATCATTTGGTTCAGTTACAATTCAAATATACACATTCCGAAATAATTCTCCAGGCATTTCTTATCTTTGTTCAGCAGCTTTGAGCATTTAGCAGTATAAATAGGCCTTTTATAATTTCTTCAGCAGAATCAACTTCACTTGGGGTGACATCATGATGCAGCACTTGACCTAATCTATAACATTTTATCATCTTCACTAGCTCAAGTGTAGTTGAATATTTACCAATTTTGTTACAGATATTATTTGACCTAACAATCACATGTTACTATCGTATTCGACTTGGTATTTATGCATGCCTGTATCGTTTCCTTTTTAGCTCTAGTAACTGGTGGTGCTGATGGTTAGGACGTTGTGGACGCTTTTGTACCAACACCAGATGTTGATGCTGCATTGGGGTGGGAATGAAGTTAATCTCCATTGATCCTAATGTTTATTTTTCATGTTCTATCTAAAGATTGAGTAGGACGGCCTGAGAGACATGGTAATTTTGAGTTTGTCACAGGTTAGACGTGAACCCTTGACATAAACTATTAACCATACAATTCACCACAAGATTTTATTTACTCATTTTCTCTAAGTTTGATTGTATAAAAGATTTAGAATCTTAAATTACATTCTCGAATGAGTTTTATTTGTAAATAATCTGCATATATATGGTATCTTGCTTTCAACGTAAATGGTTTTTGATAATTTATCATGCGCTGATACCATTTCTTTTTCACTTGCATAAAAAAGGGGACAAATAAGTATAGCCTGGTTGCAACATGTCGTTTTAAGAAGATGCACGTAGCTTCTTGTATTTACTATAGTGGTTTTAAATATGTTGATGGTTTTCAAATGAGTCTTCACCTGTGTAAAAGACCTTTATGGAATCGTCGGCCGGTATGATTTGTAGTTCTTATAAGAACTAACAAAATTTCATTCTGCATTGTCCAAGTAATAAAATTCATTGTTCGACATCTTATCTGTGATGTCATGTGATCACTTCTTGTCAATAAAGATGATAACAAATCATTTACTTGGTCTCTGAAGTTTTCGCGTGTGGCATTTATTAATCTTTGAAGAACTTATATCAAGTATTATGGTGTCTAACAAATGAATACATGTTGGTAACGTCGTTGACGTGTAGAAAGAGACTGACATTGTTTTCTCAGCCTTATCTATAATAGGTTACTTTTTTGTTATCATTTTGTTTCTGTTAAATGAAAATTTGTTCATTTTGCCTGTTTAGAAAAGGAAAATTTATGTTTGTATGGCTTTACAAGCGAGCAATAGGAGGTCAATCTGCCATCTGAAGAGATACCACCAGAAATACTAGAACCAGCACTCGGTATTAACTTTGCTAGAGATGGGATGCAAGAAAAGGACCGGTTATCTTTGGTTGCGGTCCATAGTGATTCCTGGTTGCTTTCTGTTGCCTTCTATTTTGGTGCCAGATTTGGATTTGATAAAGCGGAAAGGTAAATCTTTTCTGTATCCTAAGAGAAAAGGCGCATGTTTTTTTCATTAAAAGAAATTCAATTTTGAGACGAGCTACTTGACGTTCTTGAATTTTAGCAATTATTGCTACTTTATTCGATTTTAGCTGTTATTTTCTTGTCATACTGGAAATAATTGAAAAGTCTCTATTTTTACAATACCTATGGGGTACACCGACACTAAAGCTTTAATCCATCTTCTAAAATTACCTGACACATGGATTTACCTTCCTATCCTAGACCAGAACTGACTTGAAGTTATAGAAATTGATCCGTAACTTGTCCAGATCATAATTTCCTTCTAACAAACTGAAGCTGAATCTTAACAAAGCATTTTTTTTATTTTTAATGATGCAGGAAGAGGCTATATAACATGATAAATGATCTCCCAACGATATTCAAGGTTGTAAGCGGCATTGCAATGAACAATCAAAAGGAGAAAAATGTTGTCTCTAATCACAGTAGCACCAAATCCATGTCAAACTCAAAAGTGGTAAACGGATTTCAATACTTTTCTTTGTACTTGCAGCAATTAATTTTCTTTTTCAAAAGGCACCCATATTCAAAGAGATTATGAGCTCACCAATTCTGTCTTCTTAAATCATACTCATGTAATTTAGAGCTACTACCTGTACAGAATCGAATTGGTTAATTCTTAAAAACATATAAAAACTGGACCGGGTTGAATGGGTCAAAAGTGGCTATACAGGATCATGCAAAACTTACAATATCACGAGGGAAGTGCTTAAAAGCTTTTGACCGCAACAATTGTTCACACAAAGTTTTAAAGTCCAAAGCTAATTCTGATCTTTCTCAAACAAGATAGAATCCTTGTTGTTTAAAAAATGGCAATGTGTAATAACTGATGAGTGTGGTTACTATGTAACTTTGCCAATAAAGAAAAGCTTGTGACGGTAGTACCTATAACAACGTTCAACAAGAAAGTATAACCGCCACATACTATCAGTCCATACCACCATGTAACAAAGATAAAGTCAGTTAGAACGATTCATAAATTAAAAAAAAACACAAAATTGACAATAGAACGTGCCTTCCAAGTTTCCCCGAAGCAGCCAGCGATTTTTGCAAGTCTAAAGCTACAGCCCCAACTGCATTTTCCTACGTTCCATAAAAGAAGAATTAGTAATACAAATTTATTAAATAAATCAGATATAATTTGTATTGTTTGTTTTAAATAATCAATTGTTGAGCTATTATTATTTGACGCTCATTACCAAGATCCATCTTTTATTTTTCAGTGGTTTACACAATCGAGGACTTCCACATTGTCGTTTTATTAGGAATGCTTGTGTAAAATTTAAAATAAACATAAATTAAACATCATAGGCGTATATAAGGACGGACCTGTTAGTGCCAACCATTATAACTAAACGATAAAAATTCTTTCAATGAAAAAAAAAGACTCGTCCGTATACCTATTCCACACGTAACATTATTAACTATATTATTACATTACTATTATTAATCCACACGTATACACGTATACCTATTACACACATAACATAATTACTTTACTATTACGTGTTCACGGAATGGATATTAGATATTAACAAAACCTCAGCCTAAAAAGACATTTACTTATTAGATTTATTAACAATCAAAAATATTAAAACTATAATCACAATATATTGACCGGACCAAAATAGACAGACTCGGACCTAACTGAACCGTTTAATAATGACCGAACCAAGAAATACAAACCTTGCCTACCGGAACCGTTTTGATCCATTCATAGCCAACTATACTCAACACTCGAAATTATTAAACCAAACTCACACAAACCTTTTCTTAAAAAAAAGACTGAAGCAAACCCGCCCATCGGGCGGGTTACGTAACTAGTATACCCGCGGCGGGTTTACTTTAGAATTTTTTTAGATAAGAGGTGTGTGTGAGTTTGGCTTAATAACTGTGAGTGTTGAGTCCAACTTGGCTGAACGGATCGAAATTGCTCAGTTATTTATGGGTAGGTATATTTTTGTCCGTTTAATATTAAAGTGTTTTGTTAGGTCCGGGTTGGTCTGTTTTGGTCTGCTTAATATTTTGTCATTACAATTTCAAATTTTTTAACTCGACGGGCGAGTTTGGTTCATAAAACTTTCGCTGTAAAGTGCATAAACATATACTTGTAAAGGTACATTTAATGATAATCTCTTACTAGTAAGAGTTCAGTGTCGGTTTCGTCATTAGTATAACACCCTGTGTTTTCAAGTCATTGACGACCTCGATAAATCCACAATGTACCTTTTGTATTGTATGCATTTGCTTTAAATCATAAATGTTAAGCTAAATCTCGTAAGCTAAAAA
>BQNB010128687.1:0-10250 GCA_026074375.1 Tanacetum coccineum
ATCGCCTAGTATGCAACATAAGGAGTGATTATGATTACTTTAAGTTCATAACAGAAATGATGGACACGTGCTCATACCGGGTGCCCTACCTGACACACCCGAGCATTGACTTAATGGACATGTACTCATAATAGGTGCCCTACCTGGCACACCCGAGCATTGACTTATTCGACATGTACTCATACTAGGTGCCCTACCTGGCACACCCGAGCATTGACTTATTCGACATGTACTCATACTAGGTGCCCTACCTGGCACACCCGAGCATTGACTTATTCTGTAAATGAGTGTGTAAACGAGTTTGTAAGTACGTTGTGAAAACAAGTATGTAAACAGGTTGGTAAAGAGTATGTAAACAGTTTTGTATATGAGTATGTAACCAAGTTACGAAATCAAGTATGAAATCAAGTATGCAATCAAGTATGTAAAAGAGACTGTAAATGAATGTGTAAACAAGTTGTAACGAGCATGTATTCTCCCTCGAGATTTGTAAAGTAAATCTAAAACAAGTGAAAAGGGGGCTATAAACTCACCTCGATGTTGCAGAACAATTTGCAGAAATGCAAATATTAGGCAAAACACAACGAAAAACCGGAACGACTCAACCAAGAAGTTGCGGCTTATCTTAACGGCTATGTCTCATTAGTTTAGGATGATGCATTTGGGTTTTCCGATGGATGATTACATCAACGCGACACGTTGATAAAAGATTTAGATTTCAAGTTGTAATAGTTTGGTGGTTGGTTAAATAAAATAAATCGAAAGGTAAAAGCATAGTATGTAATATATTCCGTATACATTACATATGAAGGACAAGAAAATATATAATACGTGGCGGGTATTATACATGAATATGTAAACAAAAGAAGTCGAAGAACAAGTTAAAGTATGTAATATATATACCTAATATATATTACATATGAAAATGAAACAGGTATATAATTCATAGCATGAATTATATAACAAAGATAAACAACCAAAAGAATAATTCGAAGTGTATATAATACGCGACATGTATTTTACATAAGAAAAATATTATATAAGAGACGTGAGAAAAATAATTAAAATAACATAATTCGACACGTGTTCGGAAATCACCAAATAAATTAATAAAGAGTTCTTGCATAAAAGTAAACACACTTAGTTTGTTATTGTTTGTAAAAGTATAGTTTTCGTTCATTTACCGGTTTATTGTATCATTACAAATTAATAATCTTAAAACTATATCTCGTTCTTTTACCGGTTTTCTAAAATAATAGAAATTTTAGTGAAAAATACTAAGTATAGAAATTTTTAGAAATTTCGACATGACCTATTCATTTATACAACGTTTCCCATTTTTACAAAACTCAACGTTTTCCACTTTAATCAAATCCATGTTGCAAAATACGCGCGTGTTGCAATATATATCTAGACTAGATCAAATAAGAAACAAAAAAATAAATAAAACAAAACACACCTTTGTTGTTAAACCACGATCCATACAACCCCTTTGGGGCTGTTAACCACCAAACCAAACGCACCCTTATATCGCTGTTTAAACAGCGAACCAAAAGCCCTTAGGGCTGAAATCACATATCCAAACGCCCCTTTGGCTGTTATACACAAAACCAATCGCACCCTAAAGACTATAAATCACAAAAAAACGAAAATAATAACTAATACATTTATTTAACCAATTTAACCACCATAAGAAAAACATGAAGGGTGAAATGGTGGTGGTGGGAGGCTGCGAAGTTGGGTAGAGATGGTGGCAGAGAGATGGTGGGGGTGTGTGGCGGGGTGGCTGCTGCCACAGTAGATGGTGGAGATGGAGGTGATGAGGAGCAACGGTGGTTGGTACGCTGCGTTAGGTGGGGGTGGAGAGGAAGATCAATGTTTTGGATGGCGAGGATGCGTGGTGATGATGACAATGTGATGAGATCGTGGACGGTGAGGGATGGTGACGAGGTAAGAAGTTTGACCGTGGGTGGTGAAGTTGTGTTATCGGATGATGGTGATAATGTTGTTGAAGGGGGAGGGGGGATGGTGGTACGAAGGTGGTGGTAATTTAATTATTTCGTGTCGGTACGCGTTGTGTGCAGGTTTTTAAAATTTGCGAGATATTTTCTCGTTTTCGTTTCAAATAAGTTTGTTGAAATTTTAAATTTGTGAATAAGAGATAAGTATAATAAATATGTGATTTATTATTTAATTCGTTTTCAAAAAAATGCCGTTTACGCTGGTAATCGTTTATTTAATATGCCATAAAGGTCAAACAGTCAAAAAGTCAAGTGACTCAAAAAGTAAAAATGTGTAAAATTGTCATCTAAAGTTTGAAAATTGCCGGTTGATTACACCCCCCCTAAACGTTGGCCTGGACAATTTGTTTGTATGCATTATGTATGTTATATATGTTTATGTATGTTTAAATATTCTCCCGGATATTTTGTATACAATATTTTATGTTTGACTTGAAAATTGTAACACCCCCAAATCGGGGCTGACGGATAACACGTATCCGTGGGCGTGACGTATTAAGATTCATCTCAAAAGATACAAAGAACGACATCTAAAGAGTTACGTTTAAAACTGCCAACACTCGTTGCATTAATTAAAATAGTTAAAGTTTTACATAGGTTATTAGATAATATGCGAAAGCGAATAAAAGGTTTTAAAGTTTGGCAACGATGTTAACATAGATAATAATAATTCTTGAAAAATCGGTCCAATGCAGGCATCCATAAGCAAGCAAAGACATCCTCAGTGAAGCACCTATGTAAAAATTTAACTATTTTAATTAATTGACAACGATGTGATGTTGGATTTTTTAAACTTACCTTTTTAGAGGTCGTTCTTTGTATCTTGTGTGATTAAAAATATTATGATGTGACGCCCCGAACAAGTGTATCCGGTTTAGCCTCGTTTGGGGGTTGTGACAAATGGTTTATCAGAGCTAGGTTTTTAAATTTGCGAGATATTTCTCGTTTTCGTTTCAAAATATAGTTTGATAAATAAATTTGTGAATTGATGTGATATGTAATAATAAATCATGATTTATTTATTTTAAATCGTTTCGGAAAAAATGACCGTTTTCCGCGGTAATCGTTTGTATATGCATAGAAAGGTCAAACATTCAAAAAAGTCAATTCGAGACAAAAAAGTCAAAGGATTAAATTATTCATTTCAAGTACTAAAAAATTGCCGGTTGTTACGAGTAACCCCACCCCGCTTTAAAGGAATCCCGTCTCAGGAGTCGAATTATGTTAACCTATTTGTGTGACCAAAAGAGGTTTAATATTTAAATAACCAATTTGGACAAGACGATAACTTTATTCAGCAATTTCACCAACATTTCTTAATATAAATAAATTTTGCTTAGGTTTGACCAGGATATAAATCCCATCAGAGTAGTCCCCTAGAAAAAATATCATTTATAAGTTTTTATGATTGATATATAACGTGTTATAAGGAATAAGTCCCTTAATAGTGAATGAAAAAATCAAAGGAGAAAAGTGTAGACGGAGCGGGGGTAGTATTGTATAAGAAGTTTCAAATTGTTTAAGGGCTGAGGTGATAGTATCTGATATATGTATAGGTTCGTACGATTAATATAATTTTTGCGGCGTGGCTAAGGGGTGTAAGTATTCTACTTAGGTAAGAAAAAAAAATGGGGATGTAATGTGAATCAACTCATCGTAAGCAAACGATGCGAATAAAGTATAATCGAACGGCTCTAACCGCGACCTAATAAATAGACGCGCCGTAGAACGAGAAATAATAATAATAAAGAAACGTTGCACACAACGTTTAATAACGAAATAGACAACCATAAATGATTGGTGCTTTAGTTAGTCAACAAATATGTTTTTAAGAACTTATTAAGTTTATGATGATGATCCGACGAAACCCTTGGCTATTTTCGTTGGATGAAATCAAGATTGATGACAAGCTTAATTTCATTGAAGAAATGGTTAATATCATAAGATCGAGAGGTTAAATGGATAAATCTAAATCCGCCATTCCCACAATTGTGATGGTCCGATGGGAACTCAAGGCGAGGTCATGAGTTTATTGGGGAACTGTGAGGAATACCAAATGAAGAAAAAGTATAATCATCTTTTTACTAACTCTACACCTGCGTCTAAAGATTAGGTCTGAAGCTTTTGCGGACAAAGCTCTTTTAATGGGGGAAGGATGTCACACCCCGTAATTTTCAGGTCAATATTTTAAACTTTCCCGAATATTATTTTTGACTTTTATAGATACGGTTTGAATCTGAGGCGTTCTGAACTTGGATTTTGGACTAGATAAGTATTATATGCATTATTTTATCTTTTCTAAGTGCTTCGTAGTTTACGATCACTCTAGGTATTGATTTTTACGTTTTATGTTTAATTTACGTTTTTACGTTTTGAGCCTAACGGAACCCGGTAAACAAGAAATCTTAGGTTGTAAAAATTTAGTTATCATACATCTGTGTTTCATAGTAAAAATTTTCGTCTATACGCCCCTCTATGAATTCGGAATTATATCCTAAACAAAACAACATAAGTCTTAAGTAAACAATTGGTTTGGGTAAAAATTTTTGAGGGCAAAAGCATGGAGGGATATTCTTATTATTCCTATTTGGCTCCCCTCACATTAAGTTTAACGTTGCCCTCATTGATTAATGATAATATATATAAAATATGGAAAATTTAGTGTTTTTACTATTTACTACTTTCTAAATATTTTATCTTCTTTTTTTTTTTTTTTTTTTTTTTTTTTTCCCCCCTTTTTGTGTTTGGGGTGGGGGGGGTTTCACCCCCCCCCCCCCTCAAAAAAAAACCACAAAAACCAAAAAATTGGTGGGGCTCCCCCCAATTTGAGAGAGTATCCTTAAGAAGACTTCATAATTTTCGAAATCATTAAGCTATATAACCTGCATAAAAGGTAAGCACATAAAAAGAAAATATTTTTGTTGTTTTTTTTAGAAAATAAATAAAGGATATGAATGGAAAAAAGGAAATGAGGGACTCCTCCACACTTAAGTGAAGCACGGGTTGCCTCCCGAGAAGCGCTTAATTTTTAAGAGAGTCGTTAGCTAGACTCGAACCTGGTGAGTCATTCTTTGGGAAAGAAGGGAGTGACTTCTTCCCTTGGGTCGTTATAATCTTCTTCTTCATGGTATAGTTTGAGTCGATGGCCATTAACAATAAATGTTTTTCCATTTTTTCCATATAGTTCAACATATCCGGATGGATATTGATGTTTCACCAACATAATGGTCCTAGCCAACGGGATCTGAGGTTTTGGATGTTTAATTTTTGTACTTTGAGTATAACAGTGATGTGCTGTCGTTTTAGGGTCAATTATTTGATTATCAAGTTTTACATTTATATTTAGCCGACAAACCTAAAACAACACTTTAACGAGCAGTGTACCCGGTCAAGATGGAGTTCGCGGTAAGTAGGGTGTCGAACACTAAGAGTGGAAATTTAATCCTATATTCTATCAGTATTTTAATTAGTCTATTTACTGGTTAAACCTATGATATGTACGTTGTTGTCCTTAATGAAAATGGGGGTTAGACTGAGAGACTCAGCACAAAGTTTGGTAATGACATAATACAAATTCAATACACAATAAACACAAAAGAAGAAGATTAGAAGATAGAAATGCTAGTACAGGCCAAATGATAGAAACTGTATTCAGCAATCATTAAATCTGGTTCAATGTTGGTTTGTTTGTTTTAGTGCAAGTGATTTAACATATCTCGAGCGACATTTCATTCTTAAGACTTAGGCGGGACATCATCCTAAGACCTTAGACACAATTAATCCTGTCATAATTAAAACGCATCCGCATAAAGCATCCTTTAGTTTAATTATAAATATATCTTAGAAATTAAAGCAGTAGTTGATCCTGTTAAAACTCTAGCCAACGGGACTTTACCCACTTATTGTTTTGAAGGGGTTATATTGCTGGTAGTCCATTATTCCAATCTTTATCTGTTTAATTAAGTGCATGATTTTGAAAACTATATGGGACAACTACGGTCCAACTAAGCTCATAATCAAAAGACAAAGATAGAACGTTATTTGTGATCCTGTTGGTCTAGTAATATAAGACACGATATGGAGAGCTATCCCGGTATCTAGATTACTTGGTCCGTATCACTAGACCCAGTTGAATGATAGGTTCATTCTTCGAAACACATAAAAAGTAGAGGTGTATAAACATTAATTAAACAATCAACGATAAATTAAGAAATCAATTTTAAAATAAACCAAACATTGAACTTTCATTAAGATGGCTAATACCCGAGGGTATTAGCCCACAACCATTGTAATTATACAAGCGTAATCAAACAATTGAAATTAAACGATTAAGAGAGTAAAAATTACACGATGTCTTCTATGGAGTCGTGATCAATGCTTGACCTTTATGGTTGATCTTTTCTTCTAAAATTCGTTTTCAGTGAGTATGGTATAAGGAATATGATATTGCACACTGAAAACTCGTTTTTGAGTCTTCTATTTATAGTTGATGAAACTACTCGTACGCCGTATCCGATTAGGTCGATTGGCAGTATGGGGCTGGGATTCCTTGGAGTGCGCACTATGTTCGTAATAAATCTTTGATATCATTCCAATTTACTTGATTTACTGTATCTTGTGAATAGTTTATTATGGATACGAACGTATTGTAAAGATAGCATGGATACGCCGTATTAGGAATTGGTCAAACGCGTTTTCTTGTGAAGTCTTGGCGTGATACGCCGTATCTCTTTAGTTGGATACGGTGTATTGGTGAATTTTCAGAAATCTTCAAATGTCTTCGTTTTAGCTCCAATTTTAGTTTTAATGTTGCCTTTTAGTTATCTTCACAAAACATCCTGAATTACTGCATTTATTCAACCTTTAAAGCAATTAAGAAAAATACCTAAATAATGCATTAATTATATAAAGTGGGCAAAATAGATGGGATAAATGATATAATAAAGTAACGTTATTTGATGTCATCAAAGAGACAAAACTAGTTTCCGGTTTGAATTATTTTCTCATTTCTTAGTTTAATATCATGCCAGAATTTGGTTACTAGCATTGTATAATCGAGAGTTTTTATAGGCTTGATGTCTAAGTTCATCTAATTCGTGTAACTGGAACATTCGTTTTTCACCAGCAGCGATCAGATCTGGATTACAATTCTTCAAGGCCCAGTATGCACGGTGTTCAATTTCAAATGGTAAGTGGTTAGTTTTCCATTATGAGTTTGTTAAGGTATGGTTACCAAGTAGGTGT
The DNA here is from genome assembly GCA_026074375.1 of Tanacetum coccineum. Classification (NCBI taxonomy): domain Eukaryota; kingdom Viridiplantae; phylum Streptophyta; class Magnoliopsida; order Asterales; family Asteraceae; genus Tanacetum; species Tanacetum coccineum. Next base: position 7,266 of record BQNB010128687.1, read on the forward strand.
TTTATAAGTAGTGCGAAAAAGCCCACAGAGCGTCATCAAGTTTTTTTGACCAAATAGCAGGATTGTCTTTAACAGTCTTTTCAAGAATTCTTTTAAGAGCTCTGTTCGTGTTTTTAACTTGTCCACTAGTTTGAGGGTGATATGATGTAGAAAAACGATGGTTAACTCCATATCTCTTAATCATTTTTTCCATTATTTTGATGCAGAAGGGAGTAACTAGATCGTTGATTAGGAAACTTTGGGCATTCAAAACGGCCAAAATAGTTCTTTAAGAGGTGATAACCACTCGGGGCATCATTGTTGGTTAGAGCGGAGCTTTGGCCTTTTAGATACATAATCAACACCGACAAGAATGTATAATACTTGTGACGATTTTGGGAATGGTCCCATAAAGTCAATACCCCATATATCGAAAATTTCACATACTTGAATGTTGTTTAAGGGCATCTCATCACGTTTTGATATATTTCCCGTCTTTTGGCATGCTTCGCAAAGTTAAACTAGAGTATGAGCTTCTTGATCCACTTATTTTATCGTTAAAAATATAAGCTATATAAAATAATCATAAAAGGGACAGTTTTGAAGATTACATTTATGTTACTTGTGTGGTGCTTAACCATTTTGCATGTTTCCAGCGCTGGCCAATTTAAATCTTAGTGGAACGAATAAGAGAGGAACAAAAGTTTACCAAACAATCATTATCACTAACCGATTCATGATAAGGCCAAATAAGAGGCTATCAAACACCCCCTAAAACACAATAGGAATTCAAATGCTTACATGCTGAGATCCCAAACGATTAGTCGTGAGCAAAGACATCAGCATAGGTTTTCATAATAAGATACATACCTTTTTTACGTGGTTCATTAGGTTTTCAGAAGAAGAGAGCCATAAATTCTAATATACATAATACCTAAAAAAATAAAACCACAATTTCAACGTTAGGGTTTATTTATATTTACCGTGGTAAAACCCTTTGCCTAAAAAAACGTTAGGGTTTACTTCAAACAGTATTCGGTACACAATATGAATTGAAATGCCCAATTTAAAATTTCATTCCTTATTACAATCAAGAGCTTTTGATACTGATGCCACTTACAACAATAGCCATGTACCTAAAAAATTAAAAGCAACAGAATTTCATCATTATGGTTTTAAGTTTATCCTGGAGAAGAGAACCTGTGTTTTTCTGGAATGACAAATACAAACCCTAAATTGTAACAACCGATGTTTTTTTATTGATATCTTCTCAAAATCAATTCCTAAATTATGTAAAAAGAATATATGTAGAATTATCAATATATTTATGAAATTTAGCTATTATTTTTTAAAAACCATGACATATTTGATTTTCATTGTCTATTACAAATTCTCAGTTGCTTTATTGGTTGAGGTGTTTGTTTGTCAATTTACAAATTCTTAGTTGCTCCATGTGGAATTATGATGTGTCATGCCTTCTCTTATAAATAATATAAAGATATATATATCAACCCGGATCTTAAATATCAAAAAGATGAACACCCTTTGTTTGCTCCTTGTGCCGTTCGAACCAAAGAAGAAGAAGAGAGAAAGAGAGAAATTTTTTGCTATGTGTTTTTGTGTTAGTGAATGAAATGGATGAATGACTAGAACCAATGTACATATATTGAGTTTGGCACATGCATGAGGGGTTCAATCCCAACACAAGACAAAATATTGTTGAGAGAAAAATAAGGAAGGACTAAGATAATGGTTAAAACATATCTGTTGATCACTTTTACAATGCAAGACACAAAAACAATCCCATGTGGGTTTGGACATAGCCCGAAAGGCATTCACCTATAAGCGTATGTTCCGAAAGGACATGTGAATGTTGTTTTCTCTTGGACCATAGGATCAATAGGAATTTGAAAATATCTAGAAAAACCATCCAGGAAATAGAAATATTTATTTCCCGCGAGTCTTTCTAACATTTGATCCATAAACGGTATAGGGAAATGATCTTTTACGGTTGCTTCATTGAGTTTACGATAATCGATGCATACTCGCCAACCTATAACGGTTCTTGTTGGAACAAGTTCATCATTTTTGTTTGTTACGACTGTAATACCACCTTTCGTTGGTACACAGTGAATAGGACTAACCCAAGGACTATCGACAATTGGATAAATAATACCGGTATCCAAGAGTTTCATGATTTCTTTCTTAACAACTTCTTGCATATTTAGATTCATCCTTCTTTATTTTTGGAAAACAGGTTTCTTGTCATCCAGAAGTTGTATCTTGTGTTTGTAGAATGATGGGAAAATACCAAGAATGTCTGTTGTTTTCCAAGCAAAAGCTTCCTTGTGCTTTTCAAGGATGGATACAAGTTTGTTTTTCTTTTCTTTGGAAAGCTGAGATGATGTGATAACAGGAAGAAAATAGGGTTCTTCCAGGAATACATATTCCATATTATCAGGAAGGGGTTTAAGTTCAAGATCCGTAGGAGGTTCTTCGAGAGATGTTTTGATTTTATAGTGTGTATTGATGGTGATTTTCTCGAATGGTGGTTCTTCGGTATCGGATTCAGAGTTAGAGTTTTCATCGGCAGTCATTGCCATGAATTCATCGAATTCAACAAAGATTTCTTCTTCAAGAAGGGTTCCTTCGATGGAATGGAGGATTTAACTACCTTCGTCTAGAAGAGCATCTAAGTCTTATTCTAAGATTTCATCAATGACATCGATACTAAAACAGGTATCATCGTTCGAATAGGAGTATTTCATCGCAAAATTGATATTGAAGATCATTCGTTCAATTCCAACTCCAAGATTGAGTTGTTTCTATTTTACTCGAATAACTGCATCAACAGTGTGAAGAAATGGTCATCCCAAAATGAGAGGAACTTTGATATCTTCTTTCATTTTGAGAATAACGAAATTGGCAGGAAAGGTGAATTTACCAACTTCAACGAGCATATTTTCAGCTATTCCAACAGGGTATTAGAATGATCTGTCGGCTAAT